>JAMQGT020012736.1:0-21128 GCA_024447675.2 Pterophyllum scalare | reverse complement strand
ATCATCAAAATGAAAAGAAGTAAATATTTGACACATATCAGTGAGTGTGTAATGAATGAATATAATATACAAGTTTCACTTTTTGAATATAATTACTGAAATAAATAAACTTTTTCATGATATTCTAATTTTATGACCAGCACCTGTAGTTTAGTTTAGGCAATAAAATCTATGTTCATTTGGGTGATCATGGTTTCAGTTGCCCTGTACAACATTATCACACAAATAAATTTACACTTACTTTGTGGTTTTACACCCACATAAACTCCAGCCATCAGTGCATCCTTCCATCCAGCCATATTCTTAAACACTTACTGAATTTATGGTCATGGTAGGGGACGAAGTATATTCCAGCTACCATACAGACAGATCACATTGTTAAAAACTTAAATTCTAAACTAAATTAAATATAAAAAAAAGCAAAGAAAATCTTCTATCCTTACATTCACTGATAAACCAAAATATGTGGCAGTCTGTGCTCTGAGCATGTCTTAACTGTTTTGGTACCAACAGTATATTCGTGTATTTAAGAGTCATGTTTTTTTGTTTGTTTTGTTCTTTTTCACTCTCATAAGTGGCTCAAATAAATGTTGTGTGACAGGACAGAAAGCTTGCCAACCTCAGAGAACTGGCCCAAGTCTTGACATTCTGCTCCAACTTCTTATTCTTGGGACGCCATCCCAGTTGTACTTATCTGGATCCACCCTCATTCAGCCTTGATAAACTACTCTTGTTTCTAAAGATCAACAATAAATCTTTATGTATAGTCTATACGTTTCCTTTGAGAGGAGGGCTCGATCATCTGTGTTTAAACTGGTTCTATTTTATGCTTTTATGTCCAAAAATGAGTTGCATATCCTGTGGGTAGACTCATAACGTGTTTCACAGTGAACATCAAATTAGTTGGTTTTTTTTTCCAAACAGGTAGACTATTAAGCTGCAGAACCACACACAGATCCAGTGTAGATGATTCCCTTTTTGATTTAAAGGTGTGTACGTGAAAGAAGAAAGATGAGAAGAGCCCTGAAGCTGGGACATCATTGAGTGGCTGACTGATTCTGTTGTCATGGAAACGGAGGACTCCATTTAACTGAGAATTCTCAGAACCCGGTGGTGACAGAAGACATCAGGCATGATTCCTATTTTCAGTTTCTCAGTTTGGCAGAGGCTGCACAGAGGAGATGAACTGACAGTCAGCAGAGCAGAGCTCAAAGAAGGACCCAACAGCTGCTCTGGAAATACTAGAGAGACGGAGCAGGAAAGGAGGCGGAAGACACAAAGAAATGATGCACAGGGATTAAAGCTTGAGAATTATGTCAATATAAGCTATACAATTTGAAAAAAAAAATCCCATAGGTATTTTGAGATCAAATTGGAACAAAATGTGGAAATGATGAACTCTGGAAGCTATAAATTGTTGAGTGCAAGGCTATCATTTGTTTTTAAATAAATGAAACTATATACATTTTAACAACACATTTACTAGAAAACACACTGCTTGCTAAACATTTAGCATTAGGTAATTAATGCATGACACAATTTACATAAGGTTTCCTCTTTTCAAGAAAACACTAAAATGCTAGATTGCTGTGAGTAATTTAATATTGTGCTTCAAAAACTGCAGATGAAGCCTATTTGTTTTTTTTTTAAGTTATATAGTTTCGTCCTGGATTGTGTTTCACTAATCTTTGCCCTCCCTCTTTTCATTGCTTATAGAGCCTGAGGGAGCTGGTAGAATCCTCAATGCATTGTAATGAACTTTGGTGTTGCCACATCAGCAATGTCTATTTTATCATGTGGCCAACTTACTATTCCAGCTACATATCCAGTATCTGGTAAAGTAGGCACCCTACTCCTAGAGGTCCTTGGCTGTGTCTGACCTCATTGCATCTTTACTGCAGTCTCCACTGGCCTGTAGGACATCCAGCTATTTGCAGTTGCCATTTATGTCTACTATTCAGCCTTCTGGTAACCTTGCCCTTATCCAGTCCAAATGACATTTCAGTGTCCTCACAGAGCCTGGTGAGGAAGATCAGTGAGTCAATGTCTCACTCAATCCTATCAAACACCTTTATGCCATCCGTGTGCAGGAAGTAACTGATGGCCACTCCACTCCTGAATCTGTATCAGCACAGTAGAGATCATAAATGAATAAAAAGAAATAGCTACATTTAATGCCATTTAAAGACTTGAAGCCTCAGATATATGTAAGAAACTTTAAGGTTAATGATAATACAACAAAAATATAGAGGGTGTACAGTTTGTACTGCACTTGTGTCAAGGCCAATGTAAGTGTCAGTAAAGGAGAAAAAAAAGTCTCTGTCCACCCAGCAAAAGACAGCTAATGAAAAAGTATTGGTTAGACTTGAGTGAACTTCAACCCTACAGAGTCTCCATCAGGCAGATGGCCAATGTAACAAAGATCAGGGCGTATACAGACACCAAATTAGTGACATCATACTGATGTAATGCTGATGGAAGATTAATGGCACTAATTCAAGGCAAACCTTAGCAAGTGAACATCAGCAAAGTGTTTCCTTTGCCTTTGAAAAAATTACATACAACAATCATTGTCATGTACTTTTAGAAAAGTCTAAATATTAAAATAATGATAATGATAAAGAGAAATATTTTTTATATATATTTGGATAAATAGAATTTAAAAACATTCTTAAAATCAAAATCTCCTTAATCTAAAGGTTTCAGTAATTTACTCGTCAAATGATAGATAAATCATTTTTGATCTTGGGCTCTGGGGAAATTACTTCAGAACAAGGGGGTTGTAGAAAAGTCTTTATTCTTTTTTTTTTTCACCCCAAGGGTGAATAAATGAGTGCAGAATGCAGGATTCTTCAATACTACACATGAAGGCTCACTGAACAGTTTAATGAGTATGAAAATTATGTGAATTCTTTCCAGTTGCCTTTGCAATCCAACTGAGCACATCCTTTTAGACAGCACTCTCCTTCACATCATTAAAACAAGGAATTTCTTTAAAGAAAAAAAAAAGGGCCATTCTTGTTTCCTGTAGAGTTCCGAGACTTGAAGAATTTATGACATGGAGCATCGAAGCTGCTCTGAAGACACAGGGTGGCTCAACGCTACATGCTGCCTTTTCCTTTTATTTCCATTTGTCACCCACCAGCACCTCTCATTTGACAACTGGGGTTGATAATGCCCATTTAGGCCTTATTAAAGAGATACTAGAGGAGGACAAATGTATGTACAGTCACTTCCAGTCACGTATTCAGACTACTTTACTGTTTACACACTTTCTGTTGTAGTTTCAAAATTAAATAAATAAAACTGCCTTTTTAGCTCATCAGTCTTTATTCTAACCCTAACCCATAACCCATGACAAAGTGAAATCCCTCATTTAAATTGTATTTAAGTTCAGAAAGACTCACACCTGTATATGTAAGGTCCCCTAATCTAAACTTCACGTTAGGACAAATACTCTTTGTGGAGCCATAAGAAGAAACTTATTGTTACATCATAAAACTGTGGAAACAAAACAATCACAACACCTTCGTAAGACTACTCCTAAAATCATTAAAAGCACTTTTTCAGGTGGGGGGTCTTGGCTCTCATGACTTTCTTTAGTTTTTATGATGCACAGTGGTGTTTTCTGTAGCTTGGTCTGTGTAGCTTGCGCAATTGCAATTTTTTTTTTATATAACAACTTATTTCATAGTGTAATTTTCATGTGCTTTATCCAAAGCACAATCTCTGCTGAATCATTTTGTAAATTATATTCACATATTCACTTAATGTGTTTTTAGGGATATGCTAGCTTAGTGTAGCAATGAGCTTAGCACTCGGCCGACTCACTAACAGCACGGCTGCTGCTCCTGTCCCTCCCACACTTTCCTGCTCAGTGAGCCAAATGTTTAGTTACTCCTCAGCCTTCTTTAGTTATAACATATATATCTCCTGCCAAGCTCAGAGCTGGCTTTTTTCATCAGCTTCCCCAGGCACTTGGTGTATTTGTCTGTCAAGCTGCACCCCTAACATATAGCAACAAAAGGGACATTGGCCCCTACAGTGTGAAAAAATATATGCAGCATCTCATCACATACATCAAAACACCTCAGCCTCCACAGGAAGAAAAGGCAGCTCTGCCCCTTCTTGTAGAGGGTATCAGCGTTCAGGGACCAGTCCAGCTCGCCATCAGACTCCCAAGTATTTGTAAGTCCACCACCTAAATGCCCAGCCCTTGTATGGAGACTGGCAGATGGGGTAGCCTAGATCTTGTGAAATCCACAGATTGGTTTTAGTGCTGTTAAGGTTTGATGTTGCATGCATAAGACAGCAGAGTGTACAGCGGGGCATTACATAGAAGAGTTAGAGGAGTCAGAGCTGAACCACTTTAGTTCAGCAGCTGAAAAGGACGAAGGGAGAACAGATTAGGGCAGGCACTCGCCATTCCATCAAACTTTTTATAAAAGAGGCTGTATTCATTGGCCTTGTTTTCATCACCATACATGACCTGGCTGTTCTTCTTTGAGTAGCCAATGATATTTTTCATTCTCACATCTCTCTAGTGTTAATCTGCAGCAGCTTACTCTCCACTTTCCTTTTAAAGTCCACCTTTGTCTGCTTCAGCCTTCTTTTTCAGTTCCTTCTGCACACAGCAGAGCATCTCCTTCTCCCCCTACCTGAATGTCTGCTTTTTCTGGCATTCAGAATGAACTTGATGTTATTGGTGATCCAGGGTTTATTACTGGGAAAGCAGTGAGTAGTCCCTTCTGGTCCCTACTGAAATTAAAGCAGTTTGTGATGGTGTCCACCCTGCTGACAATGTCCACATCTTTGTTGTTATCCTGTGGCTCCAGCAGCACACTCTAGTCTGTGTACTCAAAACAGTCCATGAAAGACTTGCTGGCCTCTGGAGACCATTTCCTGAATGAGGGGGTGGGAACAGGCAGCCTCATTACACAGGATTTATATGTAGGCTGAAGAAACACCAGACTGTGATCTGATCTGCCAAGTGGTGGTAAAGCCCTATAAGTATCCTTCACATTAGCATAAAACAGATTCAGTCTCTTATTTCCTCTCATGGGATCATCCACTGTTGAAACCCAGAGTTGTGGAACTGTAGTGCATTAAATTAAAAAAAATCTGCTGCTGGAGTTGTCTTTTGAAATTTTTATTCTTGAAGGAAGGAATTCTGTCAGTGTAGAACACGCAGCAGTGTAATCAGGTAATTCAGAGGAACAAAGGAGATAGACCTTACTTGTACAGGGTCCCCAGCATCACATTGGTCTGTTGCTGGGCAGAAGTCCAGTTATCCTACAAAGGTCAAACACAGTTCAAAAAGATATTTGTAGCAGATGGGGCAAACAAGTCTTATCTGTTTGAAGACTGAGGTAAGGACAGAAAACAGGACCCTGTCTTTGTTGGGGAGGTTCTGCATGACTGCACCTCTCCTATTCGCAGGGGTCAAGGAGTTACGCATAACACAGGGCATGAGTGAAAGAAAGCTGAATCTTTGGATATAATAAAATAGTCCTCAACACCAGTCAGGAGGGAGGTGAGAGTGGTGTTATTAAAGTAACTGCTATTGCAATGAAAGCATTTGGATACTGGTTCTGAACACTTTCATGGGTGACATCACATGCTACTGGTGCTTTCTCCATGTGGTGGACAATGAAGATTATGGATGAAAATTTCCTTGGTGCAAAATAGAGTGACTGTCAACAGTTCAATGTGCTGACAGCAAATCACATCCGGGTGACACCATCTGTTGTTTACAAGCACAATCAGAGCTCCACTGTTATAAAGGGTGTCTGTAGAGGTAGGGCAGGTTCGTGGATGAGACTGTACCGAGATGAGGTATCAGTTAGGATACAGGAAGAATGAGGAGAGACGAATTGTTTCGTAATGCCTCAGAAGTCATTAAACTCTACTGGGCGACACACCAGTAACCAACAATTCGTCTCTCCTCATTCTTCCTGTATCCTAACCGATACCTCATCTTGGTACAGTCTCATCCACAAATCTACCCTACCTCTAAACACACCCTTTATAACATGCACCTTTCCTCTGCCGCTCATCTTTGGGTCTCTGTCAGCTTACACAGTAGTGAAGTCCACACAGGGGTCAGGTATGTTGTCATTCAACCACATTTCCACAAAGCACATTAGACACTCTTGGTAGAGTCACTGGTTTCTCACCAGGACCTCCAGCTTGCTTGCTGGCTAGTGCGTTGGCATTTCCCATCAGAACTGATGACAAGGAACAGCTTTACTCAAAGTTCATTACAATGAAATGCTTAGCATTTGAAAACACACTGAAAACCTTGTGAGTAATGGTAGTGTCGTGGTCTCTGGATCTTTGATCCAGAGTTTTGGGTTTTGTTATCTTTTGGGTTTTGTGCCAAGTCTGTCTCCCTATTCTGTTGTGGCTCTCTTCCTGTTTTAGTTTGGTGGCTGATCTGTGATGTGTCTTGCGTCTGTGTTAACTTCCTCTCTGGTGATTATATAAGTTATTCCCAGGTGTGCCCACCTGTTTCCCATCCTCTCGTTATCCTGAAGTGAATTTATTGTGTTGACCTTCCTTCTGTTCTTTGTTGTGTTCTCCCTCTTTTTGTGTGGACTGCAGAAAGTTTTATTTCTGGCTGATGCCCTGCCCAGCCGATTATGTGTTTATTACTTTTCTTTGGAAGACTCCAGCAATAAACACTGTTTTGAGTTCTATTAGTGACGGGCAGCTGAAGCCTCATGAAGCTTTGAAGCTTTCGATCCAGTTGGTTAAAAAAAAAAAAGGTTAATTTGTCGAGGCCCCGTGTGCACACAAAGCCCCCTGCTGGCCAAAACCTTTATTGTCATTTCAACTATTTGTGATGGCATCTTGGCTGTTTTGCAACAGCGGCAGCATGGGAATAATCTATGAGGGGCCGTTTAGGACATTATTCCTGAAACACTCTCACACACACTACTGAAACGCTCTCACACACACTACTGAAACGCTCTCACACACACTACTGAAACGTGCTCACACACACTACTGAAACGTGCTCACACACACTACTGAAACGCTCTCACACACAGTACTGAAACGCCTTCCTGTTTAGCCAAAACGCCTTCCTGTTCACTCGAAACGCCTTCCTGTTCACTCGAAAGGCTCTCACACACACTAGTGAAACGCTCTCACACACACTAGTGAAACGCCTTCCTGTTCACTCGAAACACCTTCCTGTTCACTCAAAATGCTCTCACACACACTACTGAAACGCTCTCACACACACTACTGAAACGCTCTCACACACACTACTGAAACGCGCTCACACACACTACTGAAACGCCTTCCTGTTTAGCCAAAACGCCTTCCTGTTCACTCGAAACGCTCTCACACACACTACTGAAATGCGCTCACACACACTACTGAAACGCTCTCACACACACTACTGAAACGCTCTCACACACACTACTGAAACGCGCTCACACACACTACTGAAACGCCTTCCTGTTCACTCGAAAGGCTCTCACACACACTAGTGAAACGCTCTCACACACACTAGTGAAACACCTTCCTCTTTAGCCAAAACGCCTTCCTGTTCAATCGAAATGCATTCCTGTTCACTCTAAACGCCTTCCTGTTCACTCGAAACGCGCTCACACACACTACTGAAACGCTCTCACACACACTACTGAAACACGCTCACACACACTACTGAAACGCCTTCCTGTTTAGCCAAAACGCCTTCCTGTTCACTCGAAATGCCTTCCTGTTCACTCGAAACGCCTTCCTGTTCACTCGAAACGCCTTCCTGTTTAGCCAAAACGCCTTCCTGTTCACTCGAAATGCTCTCACACACACTACTGAAACGCGCTCACACACACTACTGAAACGCTCTCACACACACTACTGAAACGCTCTCATACACACTACTGAAACGCGCTCACACACACTACTGAAACGCGCTCACACACACTACTGAAACGCCTTCCTGTTTAGCCAAAACGCCTTCCTGTTCACTCGAAACGCTCTCACACACACTACTGAAACGCGCTCACACACACTACTGAAACGCGCTCACACACACTACTGAAACGTCTTCCTGTTTAGCCAAAACGCCTTCCTGTTCACTCGAAATGCCTTCCTGTTCACTCGAAACGCCTTCCTGTTTAGCCAAAACGCCTTCCTGTTCACTCGAAACGCCTTCCTGTTCACTCGAAAGGCTCTCACACACACTAGTGAAACGCTCTCACACACACTAGTGAAACGCCTTCCTGTTTAGCCAAAACGCCTTCCTGTTCACTCGAAACGCCTTCCTGTTCACTCAAAATGCTCTCACACACACTACTGAAACGCGCTCACACACACTACTGAAACGCTCTCACACACACTACTGAAACGCGCTCACACACACTACTGAAACGCCTTCCTGTTTAGCCAAAACGACTTTTGTGTGAACAGGAAGGTGTTTGGTGTGAACAGGAAGTCGTGTGAAGGAACAAAAACAGCACTTCAAAACATGGCTAACATCACGCTGATGTCTACTAATAGCCTACAAGCAGCCTAAGTGAACAATATATTTGCCTTGTGACCATCTAAGCACTGTTGTGTGGCACCAACCTATTGTTGCGACTACAAATGTGGACCTGGTTGACAGCTGCATCAGAAGAGAAGTGTGTGTCTGACAATACCGCTACTACAATGAAATTTCATCTAATCCTCATCATTTTTCACATACAGTGCCTTGCGAAAGTATTCGGCCCCCTTGAACTTTTCAACCTTTTGCCACATTTCAGGCTTCAAATATAAAGGTATAAAATTTTAATTTTTTGTGAAGACTCAACAACAAGTGGGACACAATCGTGAAGTGGAATGAAATTTATTGGATGTGTCAAACTTTTTTAACAAATAAAAAAGTAACTTTAACCATACAAAGTGGTAGGACCCCGGCAATTAATTAAAAAAAATTCAACAATCCTGGGTCCAAGACACAGGGACCATGACACAGATGAAGGATGCCAAGGTGCCTAAAGAAACTTGCTCAAGAGTATCCAATTTTACAGCCAAGGCAACCCCGTGCTAGGTTCAGGATAAGTATCCCGCTGTCCTCAGGTGACTCAGCAAACACTAGACGTAAACCCTACTGAACATCTGTGGAGACACCTGAAGATGACACTTCCCATCCAACCTAACAGCCCCTCTGTGGATCTACCAGGAATAATGGGATAAACCATCCAAAAGAAGACTCAAACTTTGATTGCTGCCGGAAGGGCTTTTATGAAGTACTAAATTAAAGCTCTGCATGCTTTTTTTAAGTACATTTTTAAACATGTTTTCAATTTTTCATTACTCTATGAGTCATTGAGTGTGAAGCAATGGTGAAAAAGCTACAACACAATATGTTAAGTTAAAGTTAAAGTTAAAGACTTTTTATTTGTCATTTCAACCATATACACAGTACAGAGTGAAACGAAACAACGTTTCTCCGGGACCAAGGTGCTACATAGAACAATACACACAACAGTAAACAGTAAACATTAAAGTGCTCTTGTGCGAACATGTGCAAGGGCGCCAGACAGTACACAATAAATACGAACAATACAGACAAAAATGAAACTGTAGACAATAATTACGGGTGGGGGGTTGGGGTGACAAACACTGAAGAGTGTTTTTGTCATTGAAAGTGTGTGTGTGTGTGTGTGTCCAGTTCAGACTAGATTGTTAAGAGGTCTGATAGCTTGTGGGAAAAAGCTGTTGCAGGTTCTGGATGTTCTGGTCCGAATGCTTCGATACCTTTTCCCAGATGGCAGAAGTTGGAAGTGTGTGTGTGAGGGGTGTGTGTGATCACCCACAATGCTGAGTGCTTTGCGAGTGCAGCGTGTAGTGTGAATGTCCGTTATGGAAGGAAGAACCACACCAATGATCTTCTCAGCTGTTCTCACTATCCGCTGAAGGGACTTGCGATCAGCCACAGTGCAGTTCCCAAACCAGACAGTGATGCAGCTGCTCAGGATGCTCTCGATGGTTCCTCTGTAGAACATAGTGAGGATTGGAGATGGAAGATGTGCCTTCCTCAGTCTCCTTAGAAAGTAGAGACGCTGCTGGGCTTTCTTTGTGATGGAACTGGTGTTGTAGGACCAGGTGAGATCATCTGCCAGGTGAACACCGAGGAACTTGGTGCTCTTGACGATCTCCACGGTAGAGCCATCAATGGTCAGCAGTGTTATCAGGCTGTATGTATATACCATACGGCAAGGAGGGAGACTGCACAACCAATTCACTAACAGCAACTGAGAATGTATAAAGGAAGAATATTTCCAAAGGTGCCCAGAGGGCCAGATAATATGTTTCATTCTCAGTTTGAGCATTCTTTATGTCCTCGTTCAGCCCAACTTTACCTCATATCGCCTGTAGTCTTTGATTGATTGAACAAGTGTGTGTTTTGGTGTGATTAGCTGGCTCTAATTAGGATCCATGCTTTGTTATAAACACAAAGGATTAGCTACAGACAAACACACCTATCAAACAATTAATACACTAATCAGCTAAAAGGAGCTGCAGCCTTTCATTGCCATTGAGGCTGCTCAACAACTATTAAAAAAAAGTTTCCTGTTTAAAAAACAAGCAGTGCCAAAGAGAGGCTTGAACCTTAATTATGTCATTTGTCCAGAAGTAGCCTGCAAAAGATTTGGCATAAAAACATACTCTGGAAGGAAAAATGGAAGTTTTAGTCATATTGTAAAGACGTGATGCAGATTTTATTTTAATTATGTGTTTTGCTATAGTGCAGATAATTTTTTATCAGTGTGTTGTCTCTAAGTATATAACCTTCAAAATAATTTAATGGTCAAATAGTTTACATTTAGATTCATTTGTGGTGTTTACATTCCATGGTGCTCTTTATACTATGGTTCTTGTGCCCATGATGGACCTGAGTGACTGTCCTATTCAAAGTCTTCACCAATGCTGTAGTGAAACACTTTAGCATGGGGGTAGGAAGATTAAGAGCCCAGTGCACAATCACTGCAGTAACATATGTAAACCTGAAGATTTACATTCTTCTCTTTAATACCAGTCAGACTCAGCATTCCACCATGTACATAAAATGCATTCAACCACAAAATCTGCCCTCCTCACCCTCAGGGAAACACACAGCTATTAACAAAACATCTTAGCAATTCAGCAAACAGTACTTCTCGTTCATTCAAACTCCACACAGCATCCCTGTAGCACCATTTATCATTGAAAACCCCCCAGAGCATCCTCCTGCAAAACTCTGAACCTAAACATATCCTTTCTTCAACAAGAGATTTCAAAATCTCTTCCCCGCTTTCACATTGTTCTTCTACTTTTCTTGAAACCTAAGTTTTTAGCAGACATCAAGAAGACAAAGAGCTATTCCCATGTTTTTAGTTTGTCATGTATGAACATTTAGAGATAACAGCCTAGTGAGAATCTCAGCGAGTGGAGCGAAAAGAAAAGGGACAAGTCAGACTGAAGGTTTTCCTGGTTCTTTTTGTTCTCTTGATGGAAATTTTACATCCTTTGAACACAATTATTTTTTTAACCTGTTAATTGGCCTCACCCAGTCTATTTTCAGTGATTCCCTCACACACCCAAAATAAATAAATGGTATTTCTAAAAAAAAAGTTACAGTAAATGTAAACACTACATATACACATAGACTAAAAAACACAATCCTCCCAATAGTCCTTCTGTGATACACAACTTACATTCAGAAACACTTCATATGTCCCGGGACGAGACTGAGGGGGCGTGGCCAGTCAAAAGGTTAAATCCATGTAATGTACAAGAAAAAAAAACAAAGTCTTTCTTCACTTCTGTTGATCCTTTGTCACATTATTTTCTTTGATGTCAGACAGCTGAGGTGATCCATCACTGAAGTATATCCTAAATGTATTAATTAAAAAAGTGAAATAGCACTTATGTATTACAGTCATTCTGAGAATCACAAGGTATAGAGTGGCAGTCATTTAAAATCAAATCCACAGCTCTTTTTAGGCTCCTTAGAGCCAGTTTAAAACAAGTTTGATGGTTCAAATGCTGAGAGCATCTAAGCTCATCAGAACTAAGAACATCATCAGTTCATCAGTGAGGCTGGTAACATCTTCTTCTTCTACTGGGGGCTCCCTTAGGGGTTGCCACAGCAGATCATGTCATCCTCAGCATCCTCCTCTGTCACACCAATCTTCTGCATGTCCTCCATGAATCTTCTCTGCGGTCTTTCTCTTTTCCTCCTGCCTATCAGCTATCCAACAGTCTTTGTCCAGCACATCCACTCGCCCTCCTCTGCACATGTCCAAACTCTCTCAGCTTTGCCCGTCTAACTCTGTCTCCAAACTGCTCAACCTGAGCTGTCACTCTTTTATACTCTTTTCAAAATGTTTGATCATTGAGTAATCAGAATATCAGAATAACTCTGTCCTCATTTACAGTAACCCCTCCCAAACCCAAAACACTTTCAGAAAAGTATCTCCACAGTATAACATCTGATCATCTCACTTTAAGTTATAAGGATTTAGTTTAAGTAAATCCTGCAAATTTGTTTTTGTACAATAAAAACAGAAACGTGTTCATTTGTTAGAAAACAATGTTATTAAACCCCCCACAAAAAAAAAAAAATTCTCATGATCAAATTCAGAAAATCCAAATTCTAGTCTTTAAAATATCTTTAAAAATTCTGCTAGGGGCATTACAGGCACTATAGACAAATTCATGCAAATCAGGGATAGTTATGCATGTAATAAAGTTATATTAGATAAATTTAAATGAAATAAAAAAATGTACAGTTAATTGGTCCCAAACAGTGGAGTGTAGAGTGCAGCAGTCTTGTCTCTGAGCTGCTTTTGTTTAGCAGTTTTTGCAGAGTGTGTGACTTCGAAAGGAGAAGGAAAAAAGCCAGCAGGAGCTTGTGAGGATTCATCAGTAGTTTTACACTCTGCATGGGCAGTGCGGAGAGAGAGGAACACTAAAAATATACCTGTAATATTCTTTTAAGCAGCACAACACCCTCCTGCACATCTTCAGTCAGGACGCTTTGAGAGAAAGAAATTAGCAGTGAATCTGAAATTACTTCCACACCTCAAAAGATGAGGTGGAATTAAATATTAGGTATTAAGAGATGACATTCACTGTAGGAAAACACAACCATAACATTTTTCCCCATATTAATCACATCAAAGAAGGAAACTTAATTACAAAATAAAAGAAGAAAAACATTCTTGATTTCAAGCTGGGTTAAATATTAGGGTGAATTCAAATACAGATCGAAAATGATATATATTTTTATATTTCATTCAGATATTCAATATGAATAGCATTGCACTTTTTACAGTAATGGTATTTGTAGAAGAACTGACAAACCTAAAACAAAAATCTAAAGAGGGTAAGATTGCATGGATACTAGTCTGTATATGAGAAATTGATGTAAGTCAGCCATGTGGCAGCAGTGCAATGCATAAAATCCTGCAGCTGAGAAGCCTCAGCTAATGTTCACATCAAACATTATAATGAGAGGAAAAATGTGATCTAAGTGATCTTGAGTGCAGCATGATTTTTGGCAGGAGACTAGCCGGTTTGAGTATTTCCGAAACTAATGAGCTCTTGCATCTTCATCACAATAATTGTGAGTGTTTACTCAGAATGGTGCAACCCCCCCCCAAACAAACAAACAAACAAACAAACAAACAAACAAACCCCTGAGCTCCAGGGAGAAACACCTTGTTGATGAGAGGTGGTGGCCAGAATGTTGGAGCTAAAGGATAAGCCTTTCCACAACAACTCGTTCCAATAGTTCGGCAATAGTAGAAGACCCAGGATCCTCTCCTGTCTGAACTGGGCACGGGTTTTAAATGCTCAGCTGCAAAGTGGAAAAATGTGTCCTCCAGTTTTGCTGAAGCTGCACGCTCAGAATTTGGCATCACCAGCATGAATCCGTGGACCCAACCTGCCTCATGCCTTTGCAAACAGTCCAGGCAATGTTGTAATGTTTGGGGACGTTTTCTTGGCACACATTTGGATGCCTATCACAGTACTGCTGTTGTCCACTTGGATCTTTTTGTTTACACAGTTTACCATCTTCTGATGATAAATCCACCACAATAATGCATCAAGACATCTCAAACGGAAAGACTTTAGTGGAAGTTGGTGGCCATCCTAGTCAGCAGATCTGAGTTCAGTGTCAGTCTTGTTGAATCCATGGCCTTAGTAATTGGGTGTTTGTGAGAGCAAAGAGGTTCCTGACACAGGATTATGCTGTTCCTAGTAAATCTCATGTGTAATTAAATTGAATATTATTTAATTAAATTCAATGAAAAATATAAAAATATATAAAGGTAAGTTATTTGGTTAATAAAAAAGGATGAACTGATATGAAAAATTTAAAAAGTAATAAATAGGTTGTGCAGAAATGGACAGAATTGATGATAAATATTATTACTTTAACCAAACAAGATTTAAAGCAACTAAAATTGGGACTAATTTAAGAATTCAGGAAGTTGTTTGCATCAATTTGCTGTCATGGTGACCTTAATGTCCACTGTTCAGTATGGTTGCATGTGCTACAGCACTGGCACTTCAGGCTCGGAACCAAAAGAGGTCAGTGAAACTGCTTTTCCACTCAGTTAATCTGTAAAGCATTAGGCTACAATGGCCACTGAGATTTTTGTTGGAGCGTGGATTTTTGGTTTCCTTTTAAGTTATAAATGAAATGTAAAGATGCACACTGCTTCAATAAATCTATAGAAATACATTTTCTCTCCTTCAGCAGAGAGCAGATAACTCAGAAGAGCTCTAATCCCTCGTGGAGTCATTCTTTGTTGAGCCTCTATGTGATTTTGTCTTTCAGCTCAAAATGAATGACGGTCTGCATCCAGCCAGAGAAGGATTTCATCCATTCCAACTTCTTTTTCTAAATGAACAAACAGCTCTCCCCTCTTCTGAGCTCCAGCCATATCCTGTACAGTCTCACGGCTACGTTTCCATAGCAACAGTGTCCAACTGGGTACACATGGGGAAGCTGTGAGAACAGAGAGAGCACGAGAGAGAGACAACAAAGTTTCTCCTTCGAAGAGCAAACCTGGCTGAGGCTTTGACTGGCATCACATGGGCAAGACCTGACTGAGAACTTGAGTTTTTTTATGCTGCCCTACAGCACGCCGACATTCCCATGACAACTGCATCCCTTTGTGCAATGTGCGTCTGCTCACTTTGCCCCTTGCTAAATCACAAACAGTAATAATCAATAGAGATGATGCAACTCTGCCATCAGTCCCTCAGGGGCTGGCAGAGCCAGCAGTGTGTGAGATATTAATATATAAATAGGAATGTACTGAACTGCACAAATACACTCTGTTCAGCCTGAGTGGGATACACACATTCAGAGATCCAGCTTTTCAATCTTGAAACCAAAAGTAAAATCTACAATTTTTCCCTTTTTTTATGACTATCATTAAACCCATTAATCTATTTTTGGATGGTGATTACTCTTACAAGCTTAGTTGAGCCTTTTTTCAGCTACTTTTCAGCAGCACCTCAGTAAATAAGCACTAACTACACTTGACTATTTCTTGTTTATATTCATATATTAATAAATAGTTTGCTTTGTTGCATTTAGGGGGAAATGTATTAGATTCAGAGAATACCCTGTATATAAACGATAGCTACTAAAAAATAGCCTATTGGTTGTGGACTTCCAGAGCTAAGCATTGAGCCGTTGCCATCTGAGTGTTTTGAAACCAGATGTTATGATTGGAGGGTGACTGTGAAATTGTGCATGTTTATACACTAACAACTTGTCAATTATGAGGTAGCCACGGCCTTTAGCACACAAATATAATTTGTAAAATTAACATCAAATGACTTGAATCTAAGTGAATTATATATATATATATATATATATATATATATATATATATATATATATATATATATATATAAATTATAATGAATTATACTTGTGTTATTCAAAGGTTGCATGGGAAGGCAAGTTAGCGCAGGCTACACTGGTTAGCTTGCCGTTTAGTAATGGACTAATGTTGGACTGGTGTAGAGCAGCTGTTGCGTTCATGGTCAGTGTTAGGTTATATCGAGAGTAGCAGAGTGTCTAAGGGTTGAAAATCAGCCATGTAACATCACTTTGTATCTTGATGAATTAAGTTGTGTAACTCTGCAAAGAGCAGTAAACCCCAGAGCACCAGGAACAACACCTGCCAGCTGATCACAGCCTGTAAACAAAGAACATATTCCAAAACTCACAACAGAAGCTGTTGTAATTCATTTCAATGTGAATCTTTTTCAGACACTGAATCACTGCAACCAATTTTAACATTTTCTCACCTGCTGAATCCCTTTCCTTTTTAGGGGTGGAGCCACCCACCTACAACATCAAGCTGAGTAAATTCTTTAGAATTGCATTTTAGGTTGAATACATTTTGTACTCCCTTGTTTTATTATTACTGCAACATGATGATCAGTTGCTTTGCAGAAAAATTCCTGGTAGAAATGTATTTTCAAGAGCTACTTTTTACTTTTATACTTTGAGTACATTTCACAGACTGTACTTTTTCCACTTTTACTTCTGTAAAGAAGTTGAATCACTACTTCAGCTTTTATCAGAGTATTTCAAAGAATGCCTGCACTTTTCTGGCTTTGATTGCACTTGCCATCGTATACAGTCTATGGGTCACTGAAGTTGGCGGGAAAAAGTTGACATGGATGGGAGGTGTTCAAAACACAATACAAGTGACACCAGAGACCCTGTTTGGTATCCACTCCTTAATGTTTAAGAACGAAGGTTCAGGTTAGGACAAGACTGTGTTTTTTGAGTCACATGAATACAAATGATGCATTTCAAGTTAAAGTGGCCATTTTACATGAAATCAGACCAGGACTTTCCGTTATCTTCAACACAGTACTGCCAGCACCTGAACAAATAATGCTGTAATCACTATAAGTGAATATTGTTAAGCAAAAGTAAATATTTGGGCAGAATGAAATACAATTTACTGGACATGTACTTAATTACTAATATTTACCTATAAGCTGATGGGCTGACTTAGTCTCTGAGATCAGTGCCCAGTGAAATTTCCTGTCATGTTTCTGTCATTGTTTAGAAATGCCAATAGAATTTAGATAGTTAATACGAAGCTGCAGATACATATTCATATGGTTCATAAAGATATAAGAATATTTGCAAAATAAATACTTGGCAGTGTTTTCTCACTATGCCAATAGTAAACATAAACCCAGTTGCAGTTATGCTTCCTTCACAATATAATTATCGCTCTTTAGTTTAAGGTTGCTATTTAGATATTTTAATCTCATAGAACTCTTGGCATCTCTATAGTTATCAGTTCTATCATTTAGCATAATTTTGCATGTATGATGAAAATAATGGGAGCAGTGAGGGGTTACGCTCCTCTTTGCGAACTGATGTGTATCAATTCTGCAAAGTAGGGTGGTGGGATATTAGCTGCAATCATGTGTGTCAAGACACAGCTGGTCTGTGGCCTTTGATCCAGACAGGCATGGATGAGTCTGTTGAATGCTTCCAGTTTTTCTTACCATACCATTTCTATTTTGATGAGTTTGTCACTATAGGGCTACTGTCACACTTCCCTGGCTGTATTTGAATTCTGATGCGGCATTAACTGCAAAGGTTTAAAAAAAATCAGTGGAAAGAAACAAATGGACTGAGCCGATCAATCCAGATGGGTAAACTAATCAAAGATGCAGCCAAGCTTCACACATGCTTCATGTGGGTGGCTGTGGCCCAGGAGACACCGCAGGTCATCTGCTAATCGGAAGGTTGGTGGTTCAATCCCAGACTGCTCCAGTCTGTGTGTCAAAGCATCCTTGGGCAAAATGCTGAACCCCATGTTGCCCCTGATGTGTTCATTGAAGTGTGACTGTTAGATACAAAGTGATTGTATAGGTGAATGAGACATGTTATATAAAGCTCTTTGATTGCTCATTTAGAGTAAAAAAAACAGTGCTATATATGAGAAGCAGATCATTTACATGAATATTTTAATAGTTTTGTCTCAACTAAACTTTTCTTTTTTCTTGTAGTGCTGACATTTAACGCAATTTTTTTCAACAAAAAAATTTAACAATTTTTGCTGAAAGAATTGCTCTTTTGTTTGTAAATTAGAAAAAATACCAATATGAGCGAAAATATTGGAAACAAGTGACTAGGGTGAAGCATTTCTGTAGCTGAATGAACTATTGGAGAAAAAACATAGACAGCTGAGAATGGGCTAGTCCATGTGGGGCCCATAGAGCCCTAAAGTTCAACCATACCAAGCAACTGTGGGCCCACATGGGCATGTCTGCTGGTACATTATTTATGATAAGGAAACATCATACAGGTTAAAGTGAATATTCTGCAGAAGATGAAACCATAGAACATGTTTCACTGCATTGTCATAAATATGAGACTGACAGAATGCAATTCAAAACCTCAGTAAAATGGAGGACAGAGTGGATCATATTGATATACTGAAAAAGAACTCAGGAAGTCAAAGTTATCAGGCCACATTCCATTTTCTAAGACATACTAAAAACAGACACTAATCCTTTGGAGGGTGCATCAGGAAGGGCATCCAGTATAAGAATCTTAAGTGGCACTACCTATTATGGTGATGTCTTGTGAATAAGGGAGCAGCCAAAAGCTGTTGTTTGTTTTTTGAGTGAGAATCCGGTCCACATGCTATGCTAGTTGGTGGTGGTAATTTACCATGAGGCACATGTGGGCCCTGCACTGTTGGGGTCTGAGTGGGCCCTGGTACCAGCATGAAATGTGGGTCATGGCTGCCATGGGGCCCCTGTAAGGCAGTGTGGTCATACCATGAGTAGGCTGCAGGCCTACAGTGGTCCAAACTGTGCGTGCAGCTTGCAGTCAGCCCACACTATGGGCTCCCCCACAGTGTGGGGCCCACATGTGACCCACATTTCAAGCTGGTAGTGAGGCCCACATGTTTGCTGGGATAACCTTTCTCTTCATTCTGGAAGTGAGAAATAAATTCCACAGTACATCTCACTCACTGTGTTTGCACAGATGTGGAGAGCAGCTATGTGTGCTGCACAGTTAGCATTATAAAAGGTAGCTAGTTCTGTGTTAATATAGTACACTGCCACCCACCCTCCCTGTAACGGCTACTGGGTTTATTTTCTAGGAGAAAACTTGCATTGACACCAATGTTAGATGGTTAGCATTTGATAAATATTAACATTACTGGTTTTGAACTTTCTAGTCCAAAGAAATGTCGACAGTTCATCATTATCAGCATTTATCCCTTTGCTGCCACGTTCCAGTCACTTCAGAAGTCGGGAGTCAGTGACATCACTGCTGAGTTGGTGTGTCCCAGTAGTAAAGTAGTAAATCTTAAGTACAAAATGGTTTCAAAATACTTAATACATCATAGAAATGATATCATAGAAAAAATGTCACTCGCAGTTGTGTACAAACTCTATTTGAAATCGCATGCCCTCAGCTCTGATGGAACTCAAAGTCTGAGTCAAATAAAATGCTTTGTTACCTCCAGATGTTTGCTTTAGACCTGCGTTTCTCTATGTGTAATTGAAAGCTGCAGATGGAGGGATAGAGGACAGATGAAAATGAAGTGCCCGAAAGCCATCCAAATGGTTTTGTTGGTTATGTTTAGTTCCAGTTTGATTAAATGCGGCAAATAGAGTGATGTGTATAGAGCTGGGTGGATGGCTCACATACAGCCCTCACTGTAACAGATCAGTTACACATATGCTTCAGACAGATGATTGTTATTGTGCTGTTTTAAGCTTGGTTTTAAGGGCAAACACTGCCAGAAATTGTAATATTTTGTAGCTGGAACCCACACTAATTTCCTCAGTGGTTTGATCATGTTGTTTCATCCCAAAAACATAATTATACCCTGACAGGTTTTCTTTTTTCAGTCTAGCATGTTGTGCTCCCTGCTTAGACACTGCTTCACTGTTATACATGCTGCGTGGCTGGACTGAGGATGCTTTTTGTGTTTTGGGGTTTTGATCCAAGCTCCAGAACACAGGAAAAAGCTCACGAGCATTTCAGACCCCAAGGTGAAACAGTTTCTGAATTGTGATGATTTGTATATCAGTCATGCATGTAGTAGTGTGATTTATATTAATATGAGCTGCCAAAAGAATACATATACATAATACATAAACACACATGTTTAATTTCATAAAAGACTATTGTTTCCTTGAGTCTTTGTCTAATCCACCATGAAGACTAGACTGTGAATTTACTGCATATACAGACTTGTTTCCTTTCTCTTTTCTTCTGCAGCACACTAGCACACCTTCTGATTGTGACATTATTTCACATCCAGTGATGGTCCAGTCAGAATCTTTTGTACAAACACACAAATATTGTGATCAACCACACAATCTGCCCCATGTACAAAGAATAATATTTCCATTTTGATGCTTCTTGTGTAAATCTTTAAAACTCAATTATATACATTTCCCCTCATGTGTTGTAGGGCCTCCGGACTGTCACAGGGCATACCAATCCTCACTACGCCTTTCTAATGTAACTAAGACAAGCCTCTGATAGCTGAGGTAAGTATTGGCTAGTTAGCTTAGGAAGATAAAATGCAGTGGCTGAATCAGAATCTTTATCGTCATTATGCCAAACAAAATTATATGCAGTCCTATTCAGTACAAAGAGATTATGAGATTATGATCACCCTGCTTTGCACTTGGCAGTGAATGAATTTTTGTGTTTATGTAAACAAGCTCAGCCGGTGCTCGTAAAAGAGCACCTGCTGCACTGTTCCTTATTTTCTGTTGTATATACTCTGTTATAATGGCAGGTTCTCATATTAAACATGACTAAAGTTTCAGAGAAGCAAACACTTGACTTCATATCCTTTTTTGCACTGCATATGCCAGTGACAGCCAATATCCCTAATATAATATAATACAAGTGCTGGTCATAACATTAGAATATCATGAAAAAGTTGATTTATTTTAGTAATTATATTCAAAAAGTGAAACTTGTATATTATATTCATTCATTACACACAGACTGATATATTTCAAATGTTTCTTTTAATTTTTATGATTATAACTGACAACTAATGAAAACCCCAAATTCAGTATCTCAGAAAATTAGAATATTACTT
>JAMQGT020012735.1:0-62630 GCA_024447675.2 Pterophyllum scalare | reverse complement strand
GGCTAAGCTACCATGGTCCGCACCGACTACAGGGGCCTGGCTAGCTATAGGATTTTCCAGGGTGCGGAGCCGAGTCTCCAATTCAGAAAGCCTGGCCTCCAGAGCTACAAACAGACTACATTTATTACAAGTACCATTACTGCTAAAGGAGGCCGAGGAGTAACTAAACATGTGACACTCAGAGCAGGAAAGTGCAGGAGGGACAGGAGAGGAAGCCATGCTGCTAGTGAGTCCGCTAAGAACTAAGCTACTAGCTGCGCTAAGCTAGCGAATTTCTAAAAAACGAATAAAGTGAATAATGAGAATACTGGTATTTAAGCAAAGAGTGTGCTCTATATAAAGCAGGTGAAGATTACAGTGAAATATGCAATTATCCAGATAAATCGACGTATACAAATTAACCAGCTAACAGACACCAAAACACCACTGTGCTCTGAAACAGGAACAGGAAGTGATACAATACCGCAGTGAGAACCAACACCAAGTGACAGCGCCACCTGACCGTAAGTGAAGAAGATAGTAAGTGAAGAACACATCTAAACAGGGGCTTCTTTGACTTTAGGCAGAGAATGGTATGTTCATGTGAGAAAATGACTAGGGTCACCAAGATCATGTACTGTGAAGAAAGTTCAAGATCTTTTCCTTATCTGGCTTTTCTTACACAGATATCAGCAATAAGACTAAACAGTCACACAAAGGTGATTATCAACTCAATAAGGCCTCAGTCACACAGGCCTAAGACTGGTCAGTGACCCCCTAGCAACCTGTGGTTGATAAAGAAAATGTGTATTCCCTGATTGGTTGGCTGGTGGTTGCTGGTTGTCACTGGGTTTAAACCAGTCGCTGGGGGTGATGCACCAAAAACTTCCTTGTACTTGCTTTGGTTGCTAGCAGATTGTCGTGGTTGCTAGTTGTTTGCATGGATGACACTCTGAGCTACAGCGATGCAAACTGAAAATGGAGAATATTTGCCTTCAAAGTAAAAGCTTTTGAAATGTGTTGGTTGCAGTGGCAAGGCGCAGTCACACTTTTTTATAGTTTCACTACCTCTTAGTCAGTAATTTGCAAATGTTTGCAGGCAATTTTGCATCTTCCATTCAGTTTACTGGCAACCTGCTAGCGACCAAAGCAATCTCCTGCATGAATGGGCAGTCAGTTTCACAGTGACTGCCTCCAGCAAACCAATCGCAGCTGGTCAGGGAATACCATTTTCCCTCGCAACTGGTAGCTGCCGGATGGTCACTGACTAAGTCAACCCATCCATATGAAAGAGGCATTGTTGGCAGTATATGACCAATCACAAACATGTTTAAGTCTACTTGCAGAACAGTACACTTGACAAATAAAGGGAAAACTACAATATTAGAAAATATGAAGAGGTTAAACATCTATTTCAAGCTAAAAGAAACACATTTGTTTCAGCCAGTGCAGCTGTGGGTGTGCTAAATACTGTATATGTGGTATTATAAAATGGCCTATTAATGTGTGAATGCGGCTTGCAATGTAAATCACTTTCAGTGGTTAGTAATACTGGAACAATGCTGTATAAATATTGTCTATTTCAAGCCAGGAAGGAAAGCTGGCAAAAATGGGACGCCTATGTCAGTTAATAGACTTATCAGCATCACAACCCTGCCTGTGCATCCTCTTATAACTTACATACTGACTTATAAATGAATGTGTTTGATGTACAGTATTCATGTGGTGTGAGAGACAATTTAGCCTTATTCTTTCCTTATTCTTTCAGATGTAGGGGTAAACCACAGACTGTATGTCATTAGGTTAAATGGTCTGAAAAGAAGTAAAGAATAAACATAAACAGAATTCAAACATGCATGTAGGTTGATTTGCAAATTTTGAAGATCAACAAGTAGCAGGGCATGGTGGAATGAGAATCAATATTTTTAATTTTTTTTATGCTCATTATAAAAAGACAAAGACTTTAGATGTCCTTTTCAACTTCTTGCATCCCATCCACTGAGATCCACAGGGTTTTCCAGGAATGGTGATGCTCTTTTCTAGACACCTGATTGGTCAGTAGGTAGAGGTTTTGCATGCATTGATCTCTTATCACAAACACATCCAAGTTTGGAGCAGAAGAGTTGTGCAGCATTAGTTGGCATCATGATCTTTGTGGACAAAAGTACTGGACCGCATACACATTACACCTACAGGAGCTGCTTGGCTGTGGAAACCCATGCCATGAAGCTCCCGGTGCACAGTTTTGGTGCTGATGTTAAAGCCAGAGGAGATTTGGAACTCTGCAGTTACTGAGTCAGGAGAGTGCAGGCGATTTTTTTTTCTCCAAACTATGCACCTCAGCATTCACAACCCTGCTCTGTAATTTTACGTAGTCAGCAACTTAATGGCTGAGTTGCTGCAGTTCCTAAACACTTCCACTTTGCAATAAGACCACTTACAGTTCATGGAGTATCTAGGGAAGTGACTTGTTGCAACGGTGGTATCCTATTACAGTATCATGTTCAAAGTTAGTTAGCTCTTTAGACCAACCCATTCTTTCACAAATGTTTGTGAAGGCAGACTGCAGGCTAGCTTCTAGACTTTATATACCTGTGACAACGAGACTGAAAACCTCAGTAAGAAGTGACCTACCTTTGTAATACTGAAACCCAGTGTTAAAAACCTGAAGCTACTTTGCTAAAGAACTTTGTAGCACAGGCCTCAGTTTGCCAGAAACAAAACTGATAATAACATGTCACTTTTGGTTTGTAACTGCTGGACGCTACAAATAATGTAAATAATTAAATATTCATTAATATGTTACATGTAGACATGTTAATATTGGTCTCAGAACTTGATTCTGCTGCATGTAGTCAGTAAAAAAACAAAACGAAACAAAACAAACAGGTATTGCAGGTGTAAGATGAACAATGAGCCACATTTAGGTTTATTTAAAATTCAGAAATGCTAGGGGAAAAAAAAATCCTTTTTGTCACACATTTTGAGAGACACCAGCATACAAGGTTAGATTTAGAACCAAATTAGGCCATGCTTTTATCCAATGAAGAAATTCTATCTTGTGAGGATGAACAAGCCTCACTGGAGAATTGGTTCAGTTTAAGCCCTCATACACGTTTGTCACTATTGGTTTTTTTCAGATGTTTAGTGTTGAAGCTTTGTGCCTCTGATCTAGCTCCAGTATACACACACACACCCACACACCCACACACACACACACACACACAGACACACATGCGCGTATCTGAACGGATGTAGCTTTAAGTTAACTATTTGATTATCTAGCAATATGACCCTATTCTTTTATTCTAATATCTAAAGTCGTATTTGGCTGTCTTGCACATCTTATTGTCAGTGCTTTGCTCTTTTAAGTGATGTCATTCTGGGCATTCACACAGTTGAATGGATTGGAGTCAGAGGGTAACAGATGTGGATGTCTGTCTGGCTAATGCATTCTCTATGCATTTTTCACCTGTGTATGCGAACGCATGCATCTGAGTGTGAAGTGCATTTTATTCCATCTGGACCCCTGACATGCATGTTTCACCCTGTGTGTGTGTTTCTGGTCAAACTACAAGACAGATGTAGTGATACTTCGGACACTCATAGGTCATGACTCTCTATTATTTAGATAAAGGCTGTCTGTCACAACCTCTGTTTTCATCTTTCTTTTCACTTCGTATTTATCCCTTCTTTCCTTCTTATTTATCCATCTCTCCCTCCTCCCTCAGCTGACACACTCGCAGACATGCAGAGTCCTCCCTAAATCACTCTTTGACAGAAAGAGGGAAAGAATGGGGAGACAGTGGGAAAGAGAGAGATAAAGGGGGTAGATAGATAGAGAGCGGAAAAAGAGAGGGATGAGGGTTTGAGCGTACATGGAATGAACCTATCAATCCAGGGTGCCTATTATCCTGTGTGAAATGCCTCTTGCTAGCAGACGCCTAGTTAGTGTGCCTGTTCAAAATTAATAAAACGCCAGCCGAGTCTGGGCTGAGACTGTGACAGGCCGGGTTATTGATTAAGTCATGTCACAGGAATGGAAGGCTCTGCCATTAAAAGTACAAATTATGCAGCACGTTTAGCCATGCCTCTTATTCATGTAAGAGACAGGCAAGAGTCACTGGAAGAATGGAAGCCTGCTCCATTTCCTTACACTGTCCAATGCACCTCTCCCTCTATTGTTTGGGTCTTTTGTTGTATTTTAGGATCCTAATAATGTGAAGTTGTGTAAAAAGGTAAGGTTAGATTGCCTGTGTCTGGAAATGGCCTGAGACAAGACAGTCAGAACAAGACAAAGAAGAGGAAGGCAGAGAGCGAATGCCTTGTCGTGGACAACGGGACAAAGAGAACTCATAGTGCAGTGTACAAAAAAAAACAGCAAGAGAGAGACTGAAAGTACAGGAGTGAAGGCTTCACAGTGAGAAGAAGCCATTTAATGATGTAACATATTAAATGAAATGATTTTGACACACAGCCAGATGCCAAGGCTCCTCTTGTCTACAGCGTGAAGAGTGATGGAGGCTTGGAGAGGGGTGAAAATAATTTGTCGGGACTACGTTTGTTATGAGCTTTCTTTGTTAGGTGTTCAGAGTCACAGGTGTGACGTGCAGAAAGAGTAACAAGACAGGAGTAACGTGAAAGGCTGCAATCAGCAGGCCTCCTCCCTACTGTTTTTTCTGCCTCACACATGGCTCTGCAGAGGGAAACGATGGCTCGATTTCCCCTTTTAAGTGTTGGTGTGTTGTGGTGGTGGAGGGGTTCAGTGCGGGGGGCAGAGGGAGATAGATGGGAGAGAAATGAGAAGATGTGGGGGAGTGTCAATAATTTATAGGAAGTGCCTTGTGTCAGAAGGGCAAAAAGAGCTTTATCCTGGGATCCTAAGGCCACTGCCATGTTTAGAGCACAGACTCTCGTTAACACAAAAATGCGCGCTCTATATGCACGTATGCACACACGCAGACAACTACCAAAGGCATATGTAAATGAGTGTTTGCACATGCATGCACGCACGCACGCGCGCGCGCGCACACACACACACACACACACAGATACCCACCCTTTTGCACAGCTATACAGACACAAAGTCACAAACATGCACAGCAACAACAAAAAACAGCCTCAGTTTAGTCAACTGGCAGGTCATTAATTTCATGATGCAAAACCAGAACACTAGAGATGAAGATGGAGAGGGGAAAAAAAATAGCATTGTGTGTAACTGTGTGTGTCCTGATCCATCTAAGCAGCATCCACCAGGCCCCTTAAGAAACCTGTGTTCATGTATTCTAAAGTCTTTTTGTTGCTGTGGTTGTTATTGTTGTTGCTTCCAAAGCGCTGAAACCGACCTCTTAGATGTCAGAAGGAAGAGGAAGAGAGTTTTCTGAGTGGCAGCCTCTTTGTTGTATGATTTATTACCTATCAAAAGTCAGAAGTGAAGCTCTGGTCGTTTGTGACTCTCGGATGGACAAATGCTACCATTTTTCTGTCAGAGAGGTTTTTCGTGTTATCTGTCGACACATCTGTACGTCTGGGCACCTGAAACAGTCATTAGGAAGAACCAAATTGCTGCCGGGAGAGAAAAGAAGGTCAATAACAGCATAATATGGTCTAATTTTTTTTAGCTACTTGCGAGTAAAGGTACAGTGAGAGAGAGTAGAAGTCAGAGAGGTGGGATAACAGAGCAATGTGACTAATTAAACTTTTAATTGGGGCTATTATAGAACAGATGCAGGGGAATTAAAGGAAAATCTACTTTGCCTGTCTCTCTCTCTGTTTATTTCTACTGTCCCCTTTCCCTCGTCTAAAGTACCTTTTGGCAGTCGCTGCCTTTTTTCCCTTTTCCTCTTGGCTAAAGAGCCAGCCGTGGCTAATGGCACAGTGTGCGGTAGGCAGACTGCCCCCTTGGCACTACCCACTGGAGGAGCAGAGGGCTTTAAGATGGCACAGAGCAGTAAAAACTGTTAGCTGAATAAAGAGCCACTGCGGGGGAGGGATAGACTGGCTTTATGGCCCTCTGTGCACTTTGCGGTGTTTAAATTTTTGTGGCGTGAGTACCAAATTATGAAACGTCTTAGGATATGGTTGTGCAAGGTATTTATTTATTTTTTTGTAATTTGCAGATTTGTTTATACACGTATGTATAGTGCACTTCAACTTGTGCCTTCGGGCTTAACAGCCCCTCAGACGTGAGGCAGAGGAGGAGGATTGTTGGAACGAGGTAGCGACAGAACGACAGAGGGTTAGAGAAGAGAGATGGGGGAGGGTGTGAGAGCTGAATCAGCGGGTAGCTCCGCTAATCGCTGCTGCTCATCTGTTAATGGAGTTAATGAAGAATGGGAGCAAACCAAATGCGCTGAGATGAGAAAAGTTCCACCACACTGCATAGGCCGCTGCTCTCTGTGTGTCTCCTCCACACAGTCACATCGACAAACACAGTCACACACACACCAGCTTTTTATTTCTTCCACTTGTTCCCTTGCTATCCTGCACTGTTCACCACATTTCCAGAACCTATTGACACAAACACTTTCTTTTTGCACTGTCCCACACCTATATGCACAATCTGCAACTTTCTCACTCGCCCTCCCACACTAACACCCTCACATATGTACACTTACACATTTTCGTCGCCTGTCCTTTTTCCATATGTTCCCTTCTTTCGCCTCATAAAGACTGCAGCCCCCTCTTTAGCCCCCCCCCCACCAATACCATTCCCTGACGAGCAGATACATTGTGACACCACTGTGTTTGCATGTGAGGTGAAGAGATATTCAGCGACGCCATGCGGACCTCTCACCCAGCAGATAAGGCTGATGGGTTGACAGGTCCCTGCGGGGAGACACACACAGCCAGTGCTCACTTGTTACTGGCTCAGTAGCACTTATTAGCAATCTATCAAACACTTGTTATTGACACAGCAGTTATCGCTCTATCAAGATACAATTTTTGAGCTCATTCCCATCAATCAGCATTCAATTCATAATTCAGATGTTGCAAGAGAGCTTGTGGGTCTGATTATGTGTGATGTGCTATGAAGAAGGCTATTCAACTTTACTTTGTGACAGTAATGTTTGGACAGAAAACTTCCTCAAGCATGAGCGACTGTTAGATAAGTACATGAAATCTGTAGGCTTTATATGAATAAAAATAAACAATGAACATTTATTTTCAGAATAAATTCCAAACTCTTATGTGTATTTATTTTTAGCTACTTTTTCAGTGGGATTGTTAGTTCAATGGGATGTTATTTTGGAATTTTAAATGGCATGCAGTCTGACACCTTTAGTAATATGTTGATATTACTGTGTTGTTTATATATATCTTAATCTGTGTGCATGTCAAAAAGAAAGAACAAAACTGAAGAGCAGAAATGACAAAGTTGGTTTATAGTCACAGTCTCTTAAAGTTTGTCCACCAGAGAGCAGTATGTGTAATAGTCACCATTAATCTATGTGTATCTGTCAAGATTGCTTGATTATATAATGTTTATATTTCTTTGTGTTTCTTTTGAATTACAAAATTATTGTCATCCCTTTCCCCATCTCCCAACCCAGAGGTCTCGGGGATAGCTTGCAAGAAGGGTTGAGGGGTGGAGTTGGGATTTCTGCAAAATAATATAAATTTGCAAACTTTTTAGGATAGAGAGAACATTTTTGGAACTCCTACAGGTTTGTTTGTACTCCCAGTTCTGTTGACCACTCACATTATCAGTATGATTTGGTAGTATTCACATAAATCGTACTTGTGGAGAGCAAAGACGAGATTGCAGATGCAAAATGCAGTTTTTAAACTATCGGCTATAGTCTGATGATGATTTACCTTTTATGCTATTTTTTTAAATGTATTTTTATTATATTAATGACCAGCACACAGAACACGAAGTCTACAGCTGGGGTATACTGGAAGCGCCTTAAAAATAGGATTTGGACTAAGAGGCTAGCAGACTAGCCAATGACTATCCCAAGATTTCCCTGGTCACTGGCATGTTGACAGGAAGGAATGGAGATTGAACCACCAACCCTGCAGTATAATGAGTTCTAAAGACTGAACTGAAGAACTGAGACATGAATTTTGTAATGAATTCATGTGAAAGAAAAAACACATATTCTGTATTTAAAGGTGGAAACTTTGATGAGGATATACTAACTAATGTTTTTATGTAATTACTTGTACTTTCGTGATAAAAAAGATTTGGTAAACATCTCTTAATGCTATCTTGGAAAATGTTTTCTTTGACAGTTTGATTGCACAGAAAAATAAACTTGAATGTGCTCGCTTACGGTAAAATTATGCAACATTGCATTGTTTATTGCAATGCTGCATGCATATCTTTAATTACTTTCAGTGTATGCACAGCAGCACTAACATATCTGTGATAAGCTAAGGCCCGGTGTTATTGGCTGGTTTTATGTTCAGGCTCTGCAAACAAGCCTGCAGAAACAACATGTCAGGCTGTTTTTCTGAGAGATCACATGTTTTGACAATATGTCAACAGATGTCTACATTCATGTGTACAGTCAAATAAGAACTTATTTTGTTGTGTGCATGACAAAAATACCAACATGGAAAGCCTGATGAGCTTATACACACACACACACACACACACACACACACACACACACACAGCACACACACACACACACACACACACAGTCTGCTGGTTAATCAGCTGTGTAAAGTACCATATCTATCTTTCAATTTCCTCCCATTAGGGCAGACGCTGGCTTGATTAGGCCCTTAATCTCCTGAGATTGAGACATTAAAGCATGGAAGTGATGTATTCACACATGCTCGCAGAGTGTCACACGTAGCCAGGAAAGACTCATCTGCCACAGTCGTGCCATGCTTGTTGTAAAACAACCACAGTGCTCCAACTATGATGAAGAGTTTTTTTTTTCTCGCTTTTGCTTGTTATTGTTATATCCTCCTTCTGTTCTCTGTCACCTTCAGGCCTCTATAATAAACCAGGTTGTGCATTGCAGATGTGTTTCCCATAATTCCTGCTTACATAAGGGTCATTAAGTAGGAGCTGGTTGCAGCAATGGAACTGGGCAGCAGAGGAAGCTGGGATGGGCCTTCCTGTAATCTCAATGACACTCACACATGGGTGCATTTGGCCCGTATTAGAGGTGATTCAGTCAGTGTACTGTAATTCTTTATTGCCTAAACTAGGCCATTGTGTCAGCTTCTAAAACTAGTTTATTTTTCTGCATCCTCTTAGTTTCAACACTGGCAGGGTTTAGAAATATGTGTTTGTGTCTTTCTGGAGCAGCAGAGTTTACACAAGAAGAGCATGAAGCAGGAGGAGCAGGTGTATAGAACTAAGAAGCAAAGATGTCTTGAGTTCTGGGCCATTTCCTCCAAGGACAATAACCCCATCTTGTTTAACAACTCACCCGGCAGGGACTATTACATTCATTTTAATTGGCTCTCACTTTAATTGCACAGGTGGAAGGAGGGGGTCTTTTTTTTCATTTCCTTATGCTCTTAAAGTTAGGCTTGACAAAATGAGTTTAAAGCAGAGCTGTGTTTGTGAGACAGAGGCTATCTGTGAAGTGAACAAATAAAGCTGAAATAATTGTTGCATTCTTTTCATCCATCCTTTCACTTTTAATGCAATGATTGGAAAAATATGCGACTTTAATCGTTGTCCGAGGTGGAGTTCAGAAGCAGCAGGAGAAGAGGAAATGTCCTGTTCAATATCAAACCACTACACATTACAGTCTGAGACAATTAGCCTCCTGCCTTTGCTACCAGTGGTCTCCACTCTGCCCTCAACAGCTGTGGAATTAGATGGAGAGGACCATGAGTTGGTTAATGATGAGGAAAGTGAGAGTTCTGGGTTGTGTGAGACTGAAACAAAAAGAAGGGAACTGTGCGCTGACAGGCAGGTCTACTGAAGTCAGGGATGTACTGAAGGAAAAGGGAAAAGCAAGAGTAACAGTGCCTCAGTGTGTACAGTTAAATGTTACCATGATGCACTGCTCCACTCTCATGTAGCTCTGCTAGTGATTTTGTTAATTGAAGAGCAATTGCACCAATTAAAACTATTGAGTGTTATTCATTACTGCTGCCTAGGAGCAAGCTCTCACCCTCATTAGGACTTGTCTACCCTTTTCATTTATTATTTTTCTACACCTCAATCTTTTTTGTAGATTTCTGTTTTTTTTTCTTTTTTCTTTTTTTAAATATAATTTCTGTTTTTGTTTGGTGTTTTCACCGTCCCTTTTTTTGAGCTCTGATTTCTCTCATCGTTTGCCTTCTTCTTTGCTCGCGGCTGTATTTAGTGTCTCAGTGTGATTGTGCATATGCGTGAGTGCATGCACCACCGAATTTATTGTCTGATGGGGGCAGGAAAGCGTGTCCTATCCTTCACCTGCAGGCTTCTTAGCTGTATGAATGTTGGACAGGGTCAGGAGAGGTGAGGACATTAGAGATCATGGGGATCCAAAGGGCCTCATATCCGAGTGCAGGGATTCCCCCAACCTTTACTGACAATGGGACAGGAAGGAAGGAGTGTGCAGGCTGCAGGAATGGGCCAGGCAGTAACAAGACACAGGGCAGAGGTGTGTGTGTGTGTGTGTGTGTGTGTGTGAGTGAGTGAAAGGCAATGTAAGGGGAGAAGAGGAAGAGAAGCACCTCAGCTAATGAAGCTTCCAAAATGAAAGTTGACATGCAGCACGCACATCCAGCACACAGAATCCTAGAGCATGTAACATGCGTGATTTGGGTCAAACACTTAAAGTACATGTTATACATGCCTTGTTCTTTTTTTAGTAGTAAGACCTGGTAACACATTAAAATGAAAGTTAAACCTTAAATGATTGTATGCTGCCATGGCTGAACCAGGCACTGTGTTTTTTCTTTTTAATTGTTTAAATCTCATTAAACATAGGCATTAAATAACTATATTTTAGGTATAAGCTTTAGTGTTTGTCAGCGATGTCCCAGATTCTTTTAGACTTTTTTTTGGAGGGTTGGTGGGGGGTTATGTGTGGTTTTTTTTTTCTTCTTTTTTTTGCATTTGGCCAGAAAATCAAATAACAGAGATAAAACTTTAGTGTTGTTTCCAGAATTGAAATCGCTGTAGTCAGCTCCTGCTTTTGACCTTGAGCTTTTCTCCAAGACAATGGTTGTGACATTTAGCTTGACTTCATTATGCACTACAAAGCTTTGACGTTCTCTTTGGAGGTAGTTTGATGCTATCTTAAGTGTCTGATTACCATCAAGTCTTATGATTCACTGTGCAGAGCTAGGAGTGTCAACAGCATGCAGCACTACTATATGAGCAAAAATGAAAGCTGTAGTTTAGCATAATGTTTAATTTAACATCTGAGTTTAATGCACGATTCCTGGGATACCTTTCCCGAAAGCAGTGGTTGAGAACAGGAAGTTTGAGAAATGGCTTTTACTTTGTAACCTCTGGCTTTATCGTCCGTGCTTGAAAAGAGAAAGAAAAGGAAAAAAGGAAGGAAGGAAGAGAAGGGGACCCAGATAAAGATTTTTTATCTCAATTGTCTTGGCCCTGACCCTTTTGTCTTATGACTGCAAAAACTAAATCAAAACTGTAGCGTAACCTTTGACCCGACAGCCTCTTTCAGCTTTGGCTCATAAATGATGCAGAAAGTTCTGTTTTACGTTAGATTATATTGAAGGGATTTTGACATTAAAAGTAGTTTGGATTACACAGTAGCAGTTAAAAATTACTGTTATGTACAAGTTATTGTAGTTTCAGCTTAGTCATTAAGTGGTGCTAGAAGGTTTGAAACACAGCATAAACTTTGTGTCTTCGTTTATTTAGTTGATAAAGGCCTTTAGAGGACAGGGCCATCAAGAGCTTCTCTGCAGCTAGATCCTGTTTATAGTGCTTTTCAGAAATATTCTTCCCTTGAAACCTTTGGCACACTTCGCAGTGCTGTTAAGTTATTTCATAATGGATTTATTCTGGAATTCTGGGAAAGCAGCCTCAATCAAAGAAATTTCTACTGTATAAATTGGGTCCGCATATGTAAAGACATATGCTACTAAGATGTGATGGTTTCCTTTTAAAAGGAAGGATTCCTCAAAAATTTTGAATATTAAAGCAATCATTTGACATTTTGATGAATTATGCTTATTTGCTATCAATATAACTATTTGTGGTAATAATAGGGCTATAGCCAGCACCCTTAGCATGAATATATAAAACATGGCATCCTGCTAGCCTCACTTTAACCAAAGCAAAACTTAAATGACCTGATTGTTGATATTTGGTGAATTGTTTTGTGATTTTATTAAGCAAAAGTTCAAAATGCTTACTGGTCCTTACCTTACCTCCTTGAGTTAAATAATTCGGGGGTTTGACTTGTTGACTGAATAAAATAAGCTATTAGTTTGTGTCATCCTGAGCTTTTTGGACATTATAACTGGCACCTTTAACTCTTTTCTGACAACGTTTAGACAAATAGATTAATGTATGACTCAAGAATGTAATCTGCAGTTTATCCAGCAGTAAATACATTCTTAGTTGCAGCCCCATTTCAGCGGTGCCAAAATCCTCTTACTAGCACTGACCTATTAGCTGTTTACAGGACAGACATTAAACAATCTCAACATCTCCTCTTATTCTTGTAAATTTACCAAAAATGACCAACTGATGCTGTAACTAAAGCAAAAGGGTTGCATATTTATACTAAGATAACATTAAATGATTTAATCCTGAGGAAGTTGAGGACTTGCCTCTTTTGTTTGTCATTCAGTGCAAAACAATACAAGGAATTTGAAGACAGCATGAGTATGTTTATGCAAAAGACTAAATAAACAAGAAGAGCATCCCATGTAAACTCATTTTAATGGTCGTTTGCCTATTGAGTTGTTTGTGATAAATGGAAAACTACAGTGCGAGTCTCAGTGATACCATCCTAGGGTCAGCTAGTAGATGGACTCTGTACCAGGCGTGCTGGTGGCAGCACATAAACTACTGACCACCCCGCATATGTCTGCTGCGTGAGACAGAGATTTACACCACGTTAGTATAACCCTGCCATACCTCACACTCTGAGGCCTTGATGAGCTAGTAGGAGAGAGAGCAAGCGAGACAAAGATGTGTGCTGATGTACAAACCCACACAGACACCATGACTTATAGCCCAGTTCCTTTCCTTCTCCGCACTGTAGGAATGCTGTTGTTATGAAGACCTTCAATCCATTTCTTCTTTGTCCCCTCTCTCATGGACTCACTGCAGCCCTGTAACTCACACTGATGTCAAAACAAACACACTGATAAACAGCCAAAAGTAAACACACCCCCACTCATGCACGTGATCAGCGGAGACATGAGCAACCCACCCCTCTATTTTTACCCTCTTACCCACCCATCCCCAAGACCGCCGTCCCCCACATTGCCACCAATATTTCTCATGAGCTCTCGGCCACCAGCCCTTCATGAATTTTTATTAAACAAAACTCTAAGCAGATTGATTTCACACCGGCTGCTTTATTGCATTTTTATTTAATTCTTTCTCTCACTCAGATGCTCACTTGCTCCTTCTTGCCCTTACCTCAGTTTCACTGCTCCATCCTTTCACCTCTTCATTCCTTCCTGATGCTTTGTTCTGCTTCCTCTTTGTATTTCTTGCCTGTTTTCTCACTGCTATCTTTCTTTTTTACACTGTCTTCACCTCTTTCCCATCCTGCCTCCTCTGCCTTTCATTCTCTCCATTTCCTCAAGCCTCATTTTCCTGCCAGGCCTGATTTATGTTCCTGGATTTGTGGCCCTGAAGAGAGTTGTTGTTGGTGAGCTGATGAGCTTTGTTTTGAGTTTTGAGTGTGTGTGTGTGTTCTTGTAGGCATGTTTGAGTTTGTTAAAATATGTTAGGTTTCATCTGTCCTCTGCGCTGCTTATTAAGTAGGATTGAATTGTGTGGTCACTTTGATTAGAGTATGTTGTTAATATATGCTCATTTTATTGGCCTTTATATGACATATGACAAAGCTTAGTATGTTGCAAGAATGTGAGGGCCATGGACCATGATTCACATGCATGTTTTAGTACAACATAACACTGAAAAGATCTGGTTTTATGGGAGGCATTTTTACTAGCACTGCCCTCTAATAGACAAATGTTAGACTGTAAAATGAGTCTTACTTGACCAGGTTTTGTTTGGTTGGCCCTCCATTTTTGTTTACATGGCTGGTTCATATGGTTATTATGTCGTAATTACATAACGACTACGAGTTGACTTTGAAAAAACATTGCTCAGGCTAGAGGCAGTAATTTTCTGGATGTTGGCTGTCATTGTGGCTTTACTAGGAAGAAATTTGCGACCCCTGGAAATCACAGTACCTGGCCAAGAAATAGTTCATTAGACACAACCCTTGTAAAAACACACCATGATTTGATCCAGGATTAATTGTACCGTGTTTGTGTCTGTTTGCATAGGCATTTGCCTATGGAGCGCCTTAAGCAAATGTGCTCGCATGCAGTCCTCCACCCCCCCCCCCAAAAACAAAACAAAACAAAACAAAAAACCCAAAACAAAACATAAAACCCCCAGCATTTAGCTCGATATGGATGAAGCTGTGTGTTGGTCAAATGGTGATTGACTGAAAAGTGTGCTGGAACTGGAAAGGGAGTGACAGCGCAGGTCACCATGAGCAGTGGCTGCAGTGGACACTTTTCATTGTTTTTTTTTTTTGCTACTTGGTTTCACTTCTTTGTACTTTATAACTTTGGTAATCTCCATAGCTAGCTGGAGAGTAGCCCATAAAGCGGTTGTCTGTGGCACTGCCCCCTGGTGACAGTAAACAGCTACAACATGTAGATGACAGCCTGCAAAAACTGTGGGCTCTGCCTATGACCATAGCACAACCCTGTTTAAGCTGGCTTAATGTGGTCATTCAGGTCATGCACAAGCACGTCTGTGTAGGCTGCATGCCTCTCTTTAATTTACGCAAAAGGTTACAATAGCCGTAAATCCCACATTAGTAGTAAGGTTGCCATTGCTGTGTTCATTTGGATTTTAGCAAGGTAGAGTCATTCATGCATCACTAACAACACTGCTCCAACTTTAGAAGTCTGACTTGAGAGGATGTTCTGGTTTAAAATTCCTACTGAGAACTTGGAAATTTTGATTTTCGGTTTCAGATGGAATGCACCATATTTATATACTTTGAAAATGTGTTGATTAAGAGGTGCTGGTAGGTGGATTTTGTGACCACTGGATAGAACCAGACTACCTGCTTCCCTATTTTTTCCTGCCTTCATGCTAAGCTAAGCTAATCTGATGTGGATTCTGTCTATCACTCTGAGCAGGAAGACGAAAAACAACCTATTTCACAAAATTGTTCAGCTATTTATCGACGCAACTCCTTGCGTATGAAGCCATCTGTATCCTGTTTCATGGAGAATGTGTTTCTGTATATTTTATACAGTACCTGTGAAAAGTTTAGACTGGTACTGTATATTTAAGGTAATCAGTGATGATGGTTCAGCCAGATAACCATGAGTTATAATTTATGAAAATGTCATAAAACTGTTTGCATAACTGATGCTCAGCTGGGAGATGGTCAGCCCGCCTATGCTTACAGCATCTGGTACTGTGGTGTGTGTGTGTGTGTGTCTGTGTGTGTACAGCAGTAAGCAGTCGTTGTTCCCAATACAGCCTGAAGTGATGAGTCTGTGTGAGGCTCCTGCTGAGTGTAATGAGGCTCCCTGCAGCTCTGCACTGCCTCACCAAATCTTCCTCTGTATCTTGACCCAGCAAGCTAAACCACAATGCACAGGCATACACACACGCATACCCAAACTCCTCTTACTTGTATTTTAAATGCTTATTGTATTTCTCTCTTTTTCTCCTCCTCTCACCTTTGTCTCATGTGCACTCCTTATTTTTTTGTTCTTTGGGTCCCTCCTGCTCACTGCTCGTTTTGCTCCTACCCTCCTTTGTCAGCCCTTCCTTTTTTTCTCCTCTCTCCCCTGTCAGCAGGAGTTCTTTGTAATTGGGCTGTTCTCAACAGCACATTAGCCTGGATTAGCACCATAGTGACTTCTGGCTAATGCTGTTGACCCCTGCAAACTTAGGCCATAGGTCATAAAAAGCAAAAACAGGAAGAACAGGCAGAAGCAGCTTGGCCAAGTTCTACCATTATGCATGTGTGTGTGTGTGGGTCTGAATGAAATTATTATCACATAAGAACTAAGGGATAAGTAGAAAAACTTACAATTTACAATTTAATACAATTTTATTGTGGATTTTTTTTCTATCCTTGCTTGTCAATAGTCTAAAAATTGTGTTTGTTGTGTGCGTGACAGGGTTCAGTAGTTAAGATCTCACACACATCAGCCTTGCTAACGTGCAAAGGTATGATGCACGTACATGTGCCGATCATGTGCTGAGTGGAAAGACCCTGCAGAGTGACAGGTTATCTCTCTCTATGCAGCACTGCGCCCTGTCTTCCCATCCAGTGGACACCTCCACATGTGTGTTTGGTCTGTCCCATCACAGCGTTCAGGTGGGGGTGGCGGTGTACTGTAACTGAAGTGTTGAGTGTCTAATAGATCAGACGAGACAGCCTTAAGGTCACTGTCTGCCAAGCAGTCGTGCTCTCTGTTATGTCTGCGTGTTGTAGCTATCTATTCCTCTAACTCGCAAGGGCTGTTTCTCCTTAAACTTAAAACCTTGAAGTACAGACAGGGTACGGACAAATTGGCCATGGCGTGCACGCGGAGAACTCTTTGTTTTGGTAGCGAACATCAAGTTAAGGACTGCCGGTTGTGTAAATGGAAAAATAACATCTCTCCCCCCCCCAGTTCCATTGGTGTAAGGAAATATCTGTGTTCAAGGACATTTTGACTAATTTTGTCTGTCTGCCTTTTGCAGTTTTCCTTTCTCTCTGTCTCGCTCTCCTTGTCTCTGTAGGCCTCACACAGCTCCAGAAGCACCACCTCGTCCTTGTCCACCCACCTTTGTTTCTAAACAGAGCCACTCTTTATTGCTGCCCCAAGGCAGATCGAGCTAAGCTAAGGAAACAGAGAATCCTAATGTAAGGCTAGGTATGGAAATGAGCCCTCTGTCACAATACACAATATCTCCTGCTCTCCGTCTCATTCTCCTGAAAATAGAGAAGGGGGAGAGGTATAGGAGATGCTGGCCGGCATTGTTCTTCCTGCCCAGTTTTGTGAGAAATTAATTAATTATGAATGAGTAAGTGAGTTAAGAAAGGGGCTTTTGGATTCTATTGGTGTTAACATAATTACAATTCTCTCTTTTTTAAATGAAGGGACTGGGGCTATTTCTCCCGCCTCTCAAATGGGTTTTTATCGTCTTCAATTTGGGAAAGAAAAGCTGATAAAAGCCTTTATAATGCTTTAATTTGGCATCGATTTGCATGAATCTCCCTCAGTAATTATCAACTTACCCCTCCCCTTATGGATGACAGAAACAGTAGATTCTGATAAGACAGAGGGGGAGAGTGAGTGTGTCTGTAAGGGTGGGGATATCTTCTACTCTCTATCTCCCATTTTTCTATTTCCATATCTCATCCCTCTGTCTTTTCATTGGGAGAGGCGTGGAGCGAGTGATGGCAGTGGCAAGGGAGAGGGAACAGAAAAATCCTAAATCAAAGCACTCAATTATAGGGCTGCAGTAATTATGGGAGCCCTTGAATTGAAGTGCTCTCGGAGGAGAGATGGATAGATATATAGATGATGCATGAGGGGCGGGACAGATAGGTAAATAAATGAATATGCCACACAGAAATACAATGTAGCCTCCGAGCCTGGGACGACATAAATACATCTATTAATCGATAGGTCACAAACCATCCCGGTGTAATTAAAAGGGTATTGAGTGGAGTGGGCCACACTTGGGCTTGGAATTGGCTTTTGGCAGGCTGTAGTGTGTCTGAGCTCTGACCTCAGGGTGGGTTAGTGCCCCCTCGGCCCTCACTAGCCTCTGGCCTGTGTATGTTGAAATGCTGAGGGTCAGTCCATAAAGGGACTCCAGTCTCTCTGGGACCCTTTACAGGTCAATACAACAGAATGAGTTCTATCAGCTTTACCACTGTGAAACCACTCCACTGCTGATAATCCTCCTAACACTGCTCGGACAATCCGTTTTGCTTTTTCTGTTTATTTTTATCTTCATGTCTATTTGTATTTCCTCGCATTGCTTTGATGCAAGCCTGTTACAGGTCTCTGATAAAAAGCGCATCCACGTGCACGTGCCCATGTGTGTTTGGGTGTCAGCATGTGTATGCGTGCGCACCAGCTTGCGATTGACTGGCTTGAAAATCCATCCTCATATTAGCACATGCAGGAAGTTTGTCACGGGCCCTCTGCTGTGCCAGAGCTCATTTGGTGCGAGGTGAAATTTATCACAGATGTTTCTCTTCCTTTACCAGGCCTGGCTGCCAGAGAATACAAACAAAAGACTTGTCTCTGTACACAGACAGAAACAAGACAGCGCAGACTAACAGATGCAGCCTCTTGTTTGCAATTGCAACATGCCGAAAGCAAGATGTTTAGATTAAAATCTAGTGTAAATGTAGTAAATGCATTAAAAATATAAAAAAAAGAAAAAGAAAAAAAGGGACAGTGTATCATACTTTTAATGAAGTATGGATTACATATTGTGTCTAGTTAAAACCTGTATGTGTGAAGTTGTCTTTGCTTTCATCACATCATTTCTATATGGGTTGTCTCTGTAAAGTCAGTGCTAAATGGATAAATGGATGGGACTCTGCTGTACCTACAGCGCAGTGTTGGGGGGCTTGTGTTTGTGATTAATGTGCTCCTGTCTGGGCTGACAGTGTCAGAGGGAGTGATGTGTTGGGATGAGTGCCACAGCAGCCTGCTGAATTACTGGCTTCCATTCCCACTGGTGTAAAGTCAATCTCCATGGAAGGTCAGTTGCCCCCACATGCACATTAGCGTCCTTTAATCCCCATCCGTCAGGGCAAGCCAGCACCATGCAGGAGAGCAGTGGAATACATGCAGGAGACTTTTCTGGAGAGTGGAAGGATGTGGATACGCACACTTCCTCTTTGCATTCATGCATGGTAATTATGTCACCTCTAACTATGTTGATACTTGTCAGCAGTCATACATACAGGCCTCACTCAACCCGCAAAGCAGCACTAGAAACTGACAAAATGAACTTTTCGGTTTAATTTTTGTGTCTCTATTGCTGACAATGGGGGGATATGACTGGGCTCAAACTGTAAGACCTGTGTTTGTACTTGGCTCTAAACTTATGGGATTATATTAAAATGATTCACTTTCAAAGCGGCATTTTAAGCTATTTATGAAAAAAATAATAAAATGATCTAAGCCTACAGCCATATTTACTGTATATAACTGTGGTTTTTACATACTGTATATAGATGTTGTCTATAAAATGTATGTATTTTCATTTTCCAAAAAACATTTGTGTTACATCTTTGTAAACCAGCAATATGTGTTTAGCAACCAGGCAGTGAGAGCACAAGAACAGTGTAATTTCATGACATTAAAATTTTTTTTTTAAATTTGATTTTTCTTTTATATATATTTTTTGTATATATCATATATCAGTGGTTCATTTTACATCATTTAAATGATGGCAATCTAATATAAAAAAGAACAGGGTTTACATTAGAAAAGGCTGCAGAGGAGTCTGAACAGCAGTTAAACAAAGACTTGCAATGACTGCTCAGTCCAAATTTGGCAGCAGTCTACTGTTAAAATGGTTCACACCACCAGACGCTTTGGGATGTGTCTTTGTTGTGTTTTGTGATTTATTTCTATCAGCATCCAGTAAGTCTATCTATGTCCCAGAAGCTGGATGTTTGTCTTTTAACACTTTCTCTCCTTTCTCTGCCAGCCTGTCTACATGGATGTGATGCCTGCTAAATAGAGACTGATTGATTGTCTGAGCAGTTGATTGATTGGTGTCTAAGAAGACTGTTTTTTTTTCTTTTAATGGAAACTGCAATGATTAGTGCCTCTCAATCTCTCATCCCATCCCTATAGGACTACCTGCCTGTACAATACCATCCAATTTTTTTCTCTTTCTTACCTACATAAACATCTATGTTTGACTTTTTCTCTATCTCTTACTGATTGTCTTCGGTATGCAATGGCCTCTCAGTCTGCCACAGAGTCTCTTGGCTCCTGAAGGAAGAGAGCACTAGCCAGGTAATCTTTTAATCTCCCCTCAATCTCCCTGCCTTTTTACTCCATTCACTGGTAAAACATTTCATATTCTAATCGGCTCCTATGTGCGTCACATCCCCCCGCAGCACCTCTTAATACTATTCTATAGATCCATCAAACTCACCAACAGTCTAAGGTTATTTAATTTTCCCCCCTTCTCTTCTCTTCTCTTCCCTTCTTTTGGGGCATTTTCTGTAATTCAAATGCAGATTTTTTTTACATCCTCTTCCTCTTACCTCAGTCTCTTCTTCTCGTCTTCCGTTTTCGTACCTTCTTTCCTCACCATCCTTTTTTCCTGCCTTCTTCCCCCCTTACCTAGTTTTCTTTTCTTTCATTCTTTGCCTGGAGGTTAGTGCTAAACGTGCATCATTCAGCGAAAAACAAAAGGAGTGAATTGATTGGGTTATCAGCTGCTGCTCTGGTGGGCCCTTTGATCAGAACTGAAAAGCAGCGCTACATGTCAGAATTCTGCTTCAGCAGCTCTTTCTGAGTTTTACAATTACTACACGCCACGGTCACATCCAAAGTTTCCCCTTCCTCTCTCCCCACAGTCTTAGGGTTATAGCCTGTGGCAGTAAGCGTTATTACAGCTCATTCTGTCTTCTCCCTCCTGAGCATTCAATGGGGAGATTGTGTTAAGGAGATGCACTGCTGTGGTAAGCTGGCTGCTGTGGCATAGGTGCAAGTGGGGCTGGCCTATGCTGCCTTGACACTGTGGCCCACGCAGGGCACCCACTGTGGATATTCTCACTCTCATCAACAAGTTTATCTTTGGATGAGTTAACCTTGGACCAAGATAAAGGAAGTGGTGAAACTTCCCAATTCATTAATAACTAAGGCGTCCAAGGCAAGGTCAGCACAGAGCAGTGGTGTTTGCGCCGTTCTAGTTTTCTCAGGTTTACCATAACCTGCAAGGTCAACGACAACAATAGAGAGGGAGATTGGCTCTGTTCTGACCTGATGAGAGGCAGGAGTTCACACATCAGATTAATGTGCACTACAATTACGGTAAGTGTACGTTTGAGGAAACCACTTTGGTAGAACAATGAAACAGAGACTCAGAAAAAAATAGAGGAAGTTCACTGAAAAAATAACAGCTTAGGATTTCAAATGAAACACACATGCATGCACACATACAGAGAACAACGCATGTACTAAAACAATAGGTTTATTCCTTTCGTTTCTCTACGGAGAGCCTAAGGGTCTAGGCTCCTAAACAGTAACCTCGCTTCCTCAGTAATTGGCTGGCTGGTACTTAAGGCCAACCGCTTTTAATAAGCAATATAGGCAGGAGCCAAACTGACAATAACAGCTGCCCTACATCAATTATTGGATACATATCCATCACTTGCTGACTTATATGTGACCCCAGGCACCTGCCAGCTAAGGTATTGACTGGCCAGCTCTCACCAGTGCAAGTGACAAGTTCCATTTACAATCACATTTATTAAACAGCTGTTAGAATGACTGAAGGTCTGGGCCAGCCCACGTTCCTCCACCAGCTTCAGCGCTTATTAATCTGAAAGCCACCAAAGAATAGATAAGTGTCTGAAGTGGATCACTATGAAGTGAGTAGAGTATGCAAGAGAATGATTAGAGGGGGTTTCTCGCTCTCTGTCCCACCAGCACCTGACTGCTGCATTGTAACAAACTTATCTACTAGTCTGCAAACAGGATGAACTCAAACTGTGTTTGCTCTTGTTTTTCACGCCGTGTTTGAATAGTCTTTACTCCACTGCAGTAACCTTTAGGTTGAAACGTGATTTAATACACACATTCACTCTGAACTGTTTCACACCGTCAGTGTAGAAAAGTGTTTCAACTTTTGAGTTTACTCAGTGAGGATATGTGTTTATATGTGTATAAATGTATAACTGATGGCTTGTCAACATGAGAAATGCCTTTTTTAAATTGCCATTTGTAAGGCCTTGTTGTTTGTGCAGCAGGCCTTGTTAGGAAAGTGCCATAGCAAGAAAAAAAAGCCTTAGGAGTTCACATCCAAGTCTCGTTCAAAAATTAAGAGGAGGGGGAGATCAGACTAGAGCACCTGGTTAAATCAAAAGGATATTGCGAGGGCTGGAATTAGTTCACTGCCGTATCAAAATGTTCAAGTTCATATGTAGTTAATGTTATAATATTATGTAAAATAACATTTGAAGTTAGTTTCCCCCCTCACACTTTCTAAAACACATGCATTGTTATTTTTGTCTAATTATTCTTGTGATTATTTCCACACACTGCTAACTGACCTAAATCTCTCATACGAAGTTTTTTGCAATCTACATTTAATACATTTCCCTGTCACTCCATCTGCTCACAATTGTCCACTGTATACATATATATAAAGGAGAGAGGCACACCTTTTGTCAGGCAGAGTTGACAGGCAACCTGGGCTTCAGGCTGCTACTCCTGTTTTGTAAATAAGGTACATGACTCCAGAATGATCAGAATCAAGATGCAAAAGACTTTGTTAATCTGGTTGTCTGGGGGAAAGAGCAAGCGAGAGGACAAGGCAGGAAAATGATTAAGGGCCAGCTGAAAATCAGTGTCCTGTCTTCTTTCTCTCCCTCCTTTTTCCTCCAGCCCTCCTGCTCACTTCATTCCCTGCCCCATTGAATTATGCCTTCCCTAATTGGCTTCAGTGGCGCTTAAAGCAAACAGTTTAAATAAGTAAAAGGCACTTGGATGAGGAAGCAGGGTCTTGCAATTATTGGAACTACATCAGTCAGGGCGCTGCTCCACACTAGGGCTGTTCTTTCTTCCCCCTCTTTCTTCTCACTCTCACTTACTCTCACCCATGTCTAGTTTTTTTTTTGGTTTTTTTTGATGGAAGAAATAACCAAATTAGAGAAGATAAAATGAAGCCAAGTGTGTGCTTGTATGTGTGCTAGAAAGCAACAATCTGAGCCAAGGTAGTGTTGAGCTGGCCGAACGGGGAGTGACAGGCAGCCCACAGGTACAGGATCCATTATCTAATGACCGTGCCGTTTAATCACGCGTCTCACTGACATGTTTATAAGGCTGAACTTTGCGGTGCTATTAGAGAAAGAGACGAGAGAGGGCCGCAGCCCCAGCCTCAGGGCCCCCAGGGCAGGCCTGGCCCTTTACCTCCTCTCCCTCACCTATTATATGCTAATTACAGCCATTTTTAAACCACGCTTACAAGGAGTTAATTTAGTGGGCCATTACGCTGGTCTATATTTCAGGGTGCTGTGTGTAGAGCCCTTGTGGGGCTTTGGGAAAGGTGTAGAAGTGGGGATGAGAAACTGGAGGAAATGGGTGTAGGGTGCTTTATGTCTCACAAGGGAGATGGGAACTGAGGAGAGATGAGTGGCAAGTCTACTGGCTCTGCTATTTGTCTGAGTGGAATGAAAAAGCTGGCACAGCCACTTTAGGTCAAAGGCTCAGCGACAGGAGGAAGATTGTGGGCTTCATGCTATTCTGGTCTGTATGACTCTGGTTAGGTGGTTTCCTTTAACGGCATATTGAATTTCCTAAATTAATTATTTAGTCAATATTATATATATATATATATATATATATATATATATATATATATATATATATATATATATATATATATATATATATATATATATATATATATATATATATATCACTAGCAAAATTCATTCAGATCCTTTCAGTCAAAATAAAAAAAAAGTGTGAAGATGTTGCTATAATTCAGTTCACAGTTCAGTGACTATGAAATATGTTTATGGAATTTTGAATAGGCTTGCTGTGTAATAATCAAAGAATATTGATATTAAGAAAGCTCACACAGCTCTCATTAGCAGCAAACATCATTCAGATGTTTTATTGATATATTATGAGTACTTTGAGTTACTTTGGGATTACTTTGCCACATCTAAGGAAAAGTGATTTGAAGATTTGCTGCCAGCTTATTCTATGAGAGGAGGATAGGTACAAACAGTCACGGGGGGATATGTAGTGTATGAGAGCCGGGGAGGTATGGAGAAATGGGGACATGAAATCAAAAGGGGAAAGTGATAGTTAACAACTCTAAGGGGACAGGGGCCCTGTGGAGCGGCAGAAGGTAGCAAAGGGAATGCAGAAAGAGATGGAAAGATGTGGAGACTGAAAAGGAGGGAATCAGATTAGCGCAGTAGCAGAGACATAGTGATGATAAAAAAAGCAGGTCCCTGCTCTGGGGGGTAATTAAATGGGTTTCTTCTTATCTCTATTTGTGACACTCAGGCACACCGCCCCATGTTCACACATACATGTGTATACGTACACACATACATACACAGTTGAAAGCCTGTGTCAGTTATCTGTCTTTATGTCTGTGGGCATGTGAAGATAGGAGGCACTATGTGTTGTCTGTTTATTTGAGGCTCTGCTGTGGCTCTACCTCCAACAGGCAGGAGGCTATAACTCCATCACCTCCCCACATATCGACTCCCTCTAAGGAGGATCGATACTGGAATGATGGCCCTCCTATGTCTTCCCCATCCATCCGCTAGGCCATTGAGTGTATGTTAATGTTATGAATTATCGAGAGAACAGTTACTATTGATTGGCTGAGGATTATTGGTGGGCTGCATAGTGTGGAATGGGGAGGGTGAAGTGAGGCTGGGGAATGGCAGGCCAGAAGGGAAGGACAGGTCAAAATCCTGTAGAAAGGTTTAAGTATCTACTAAGACTCCTGACCCCTAAAGAGCCTAGGTCAGAGGTGGCCTGGAGGGCAAGGCTGACTGTTTGATGTTTCCAGTTCCTTGTCTTCGCATACCCACTGTTCAAAGCACTCGCTGTCGTCCAGTTTTCTGTTCACAACACTGCTCATTTCCTCAGCAAAACTTACTTCAGTGCACCATGTGCTACTTTGATGGAGAGCTGTAAATGAAATTTAACTAAGCTAAATATTTTTATTAATATAAATAAAACAGAGAAAGTTATTTAAGTTAACATAATTAACCTGCAACTGAAGTGAAAGAGTCATTTACTCTGCAAATCATTGCAACATTAAGATCACGCATCCCCCCGGTTATTCAACAAAAACACTGATAATGCAACAACAGCAGCAGTTTTACATGCAGTTTGTGTACAAACATGTGGCAAGTGCAAAGAGAAGGAGCCGTTACCGAGACAGTGAGCTCAGCTGGAGCGGAAGGAAATGTTTTTCTAGCATCCAAAGCAGCAGCGCTTGTTCCTGTAACCACCATTAAAACCTTTACTGGGAAACAGCTGGAGGAGCCCTTCATCAGCAAGTGTCAACATGGACTGTTAGGACAAAAATGTTTCTTATCCAATTAGTTGATTAATCAATGGGATAATTGATAGTTGCAGCCCTAATAGCAAGATTATTCTAGTGTTTGCTTTTTCTCATTCTGTCAAACAGTATCAACCAACTTTAAGACACAAATGTGTTTTTAGCTCCTAGCAAATACCAAATGATGTGATAGCTTGAAATATCACTCTGCTGCTTCCTATTGGTTGACTCCCAGATTAGAAAAGTGTGGTTGGGTCTTTTCTGTCACCATTGTGCTAAAATCAGTGATATGGTCAATGCTATGACATGCTGAAGCGTTCACATATTCTCATACTTTTTATGGCCATGGCCATAAATACTGAACTCATACGCATTAATTTGGTGGTGAACATGATGAATTTGACCTTGATATGACTTTATGAAAAGCCTCCGTAGCTTCTCAGTGGATTTTAATTCTCATTAGTTTATGCAATACAATAACGAGAGAACATCACTTTCTTTCTTTACTTGAGCAGGATGAGCTGTTATGACACTGACATTCTGGTTGGCATTTGTGAACTGGTTCAGAATCACTGAAAATTAAGAATCATAATTCTTTTTTTTTTCACAGATTAACAATCATATTGAGTACCTATCAGGGTGTATATATGTCTGTCTATATTAGTCTTATTTTCTAGTGCTACACTGTGTGATCTGATGCTAGTTTATCATGTTACTCTTGCTAAGTAGTCGGGTAAGACACTTCATTCCTTTGAACAAAAAAGTTTCGTAAAGTTTTTTTTTTGTTTTGGCCATCATAAGATTTCAATAAGATGAGGTCATGAGGAGGAACTAAACAAAATTTATTGATAAGGCATACTAGCAGCTATTTGGTGGTTAGACACTGATGGCCCATTGTAGCAGCACGAAATTGTGGCAGAGATAGGAATTAGGGTAGGACCCCCGGAGTCTAGATGCTGGTGGTGGTGACAGAGCAGAGCAGTTATCGTTAAAGTCCACTGAGTGGAGGCTGATTGGCTCAAAGATGATTGGACTAGAAGTGATGAAGAAATCATTAAGTTTGACAGTGTGGGAAAGTGGAAGTGATGTAAGAAATAGATAAGCAGCCAAACACCTGAGAAAGAAGGCAGATGAATGATTATAGATCTTCCTTCTTGAAGTTACGCCTAAGCTTAATGCTCCAGACTCTCAAGTAGCCAATTTGTTGCTTCTTTATTCAGAGTTTTCAACTGTGCTAATGTCATCATTCAAGTTGGATTAAGTAGCAAAATGGACCATTTGATTGCAGGATAGCTGTTGAAAATGGGCCTCTGTAGTTATTCCAACAAAATCCCAAGGGTTTTATTATGAATGATTGTGTTCATTATTAATTAATGTTTACAACTTTTCTGATTGTTATATTAGATAAAAATGAATCTGCTATTCATTCGAAAACAAGGACTTCAGAGTGACCCCAAATGTTTGAGTGACAGTGTAAATGTAAATCAGATTTAAAAATTTTGTCCCATGCTCCCACACTCTAGTTGTGGCAGGTTTTTTCCCCTCCATGTGATGTTTTCCTCTCCTTTTTTACTTCTTACCTGTTACCTATTAACTAACCTGCCTTGCTGTTACCAGTTCTTGGGAGAAGATCTTTTGTACTGCTAAGACAGAAATCAGTAAGATCCAGTATTAATGACAGCTTAGATCTTTTTCTAGATGTCCTCTAGGGAATTATATTTAAACTTTTAGTGTCTCTTCTTAAATAAATCCTGAAACCATAAAGAGTCTTTCAGGATACAAGGAAGTGAATGAGCTTCTGAATGGGGAGTAGAAGGAACAGCTGTCTGTACTACTGCCAAATCAGACTGTCATGAACTGCTGTGTGTCTAAAACTTTTTGTACTTGAACGGAAGACTTAGGAAACAGGAATAAACATTATTTAACAAGGTTTCATGCTTCTTAGAAAACCCCAAAGTTCAAAATGAAGTCCAAAAATCCTTTAGTTAATGAAGCTCTGGCAAAGAAATCCAAATATCCTGTACATACTATTTGTGTTACTCGGGAACATAGAGCTAGGGAGCACACAGCTATGTGGACAACACAAGAAATGACAAAGGAAGACTGAGATAATATTCACAAAAGGTAATGAGGGAAGAGGAGACAGGTGGAGACCAAAACACAGCCGAAGACAATCAGGGAGGGCTGGAAATGGAAGAAAAGCTACACAACATGAAGGAAAACTAAACCTTACAAAGTAAAGACAGGAAGTCACTAAAGAACTAAAGAAAGCAGGAAGACAAGAAGACATACTGAACATGAAACATGGAGACAGAGATGAGGAAATGCTGAAAGACAAACAGTGACAAGACAGAAGGAGGAACAGAGTGAAAACAAAAGGGAACAAACTAAATACAGACCTAATGCCATCAGTAACTAAAGCTAATAACTGAAGGCACAAATAACAGGGGTAAAGACACAAGACTTGTAAACACAAAGAAATTGAACAACTATGTGAGCAGAAAACTAAATGCTAACAATAACAGAAACCTAATCCAAAGATAACCTACAATTCAAAAATAGAGCCATGACAGAGGCTACTGAGTGAAAACAGCTTTCTTTAAACAGATTTGAAAATCCATCCATCCATCCATCCATCCATCCATCCATCCATCCATCCATCCATCCATCCATCCATCCATCCATCCATCCATCCCAGCTACCTTTGGGTGAAAGGTGGGGTACACTGGACAGGTTGCTAATCTGTCACAGGGCTCACAGAGACAGACAAACCATTCGCACTCACACCTAACCCTACTAAGTGCATGTCTTTGGACTGTGGGAGAAAACCGGAGTACCTGGAGAAAACCTACACAGACACATAGAGAACATGCAAACTCCAGGATTTGAAAAATATTAACTGGATTTTCTAAGGTGAGCTAATCTGTTTTGTCTACAGAACGACATAGACATTGTAAGCAGTGTCTTCTCCATTAACCTTGGCAAAAAACAGCATAGATGTAACCGTGGGAATGTATGGGAACATCTCATTCCTCAAAATATGAAGAAAAAACAAAAAGAACATGACATATATTTAATATTTGTACATGAACTTGGTGGTGTGATATTTAATTGATAACTATAAACATTTTGACTTTAACAAAAAGCAAAAGACTAAAATGTGACTGAAACATATATACAAGAGACTAAGATTAAGACTGCATAAAAGTTGGGTGCCAAAGTTAACATTAACTCAGACACATACTTCAAATATTTTCTTAATCTGTGCTCCTATCTGCCCCATGCTTGGAGTTTTATGAGTCTATTGTGTGATTGTTTACAGTAGCATACATTAGTCAAATACAACACTCATATCTAAGTGAGATTATTTATGTAAAGGGCAGGGTTCTTCATTTTTGGAAACTCACAGGTTGGCCTTTTGTCTCTCTGTGATATTTTCATTTGAATGCATGACTTGGAAAGAGAGTAGAGGAGGAGGGGAGATTAAAGTCTGTACACCTAATACTGTCAAAACACAGACCTCCAGCCCTCTGGGAGACATGTAAACAGTGAGACATACATTGATACACACATGCTATCATGCCTGCCTACATTTACAATCTCCAGTTTGTGTGGTTTGGAAATCTCTGAGCTCTCTCGGAGCCCAGGAGAGAGGAACAACTCTTTCCCAGGCAAATGCTGAGCTTACTCAGCTCAGGGAAATTTTGCAGCTGAGAGAAGTGTTGTGCCACTTCTGCCTGGGAAGCTGTGTTATTGCACAGTTGACCATCACAGGACTTCTAATGGGAACTCACTGAAAAGGTAAACTGTGTTAACAAATGCCATAAGTTAGCAGGTATTCTCTCTGTGGCCCTGACATTGGCTCATTCATCAGTGCTGAATGATACACGCGTGTGCATCAAACATTATATCTGACACATTGTGATCTACTGTTCTATAATGGGATTAGCCCATTCACCAGAGCACAAGTACATGAGGAAACAGCGTGCTTCCCAGCAGCTCTTATTGTCCCACAAAATCCTTCAAGGCTTCATTTGAGCTGCTGGGTAGTCAGATAACAAAAGCAGGAAGCTAAACCATTAACCGTTGGATGGCTGTTATAAATGCACTATATAAGCACAGCAAATTTTTTTTCTGTTTTAAACATGCAGTACAGTGCATATCACAGGTTTCTCAACTAACTAACCATGCAAAGGTGAATACCTGATGGAAAGAATATTTGACTTTCATGATAACAAACAATTTTTCACAGATTTCGCAGAACGCTGCAAGTTGTCTCTTTTGGACATTAATGCATCAAAAACTAAAGAGATGTTTGTGGATTTTAGAAAGACTCCTATGACCATCTATCTGTGATGATATAGGACCAGGCTGTTGAGTTTGTGCAGCAGTTTAAATACCTCGGCACTATAATCAATGATAAGCTGACCTTTGAGCTTCAGGTGGATGTTGTCTGTAGAAAAGCTCACCAGTGTATGTACTTCTACCGCAAACTTCGTGGTATTCATGTCCACAGCACTTTTATGAAAAGGTTTTATTCCTGATTAAATGAATCTGTTCCTGCATTCTCTGTTTTCAGCTGATATGGGTCAATGCACCTAAGAAACAAAAAGAGACTTCAAGGTATAGTTGCAGTGTGCAGCAAAATTGCAGGTGTAAAACTGAATGACCTTCCTCACCTGTATAAGGTTAGGATTTTGTAAGAATGCCAGGCCATCCTGGCTGATCCTGGCCACCCATTCTTAGAAGAGTTTAGGTTTCTTCCATCTGACCGAAGATACAGAATGACAACATGCAGGACCGTCATACTCAAAAAACCCAGGTCTTTAAAATAATTCATTTTGGTCTCAATATTAATTTTGCTTAATCCTGTTTTTTTTTTAATTTTATTTACTGTCAGATTGTTGTATTGTGTTTGATGGCCATGTGATTTCTGCTGACAGCACAACAATGTGTTCCTTAGGGATAATATTGAGATCCTTGATCCCTGATCCTCAAATTTGGTGAAAGAAATGTTAAATAAAATGTTACAAGATGCTACAAGAGAGGCCTGGTTTTCAAATGGATCCAAAAATTACTTATTTCAATGGGAGTAGCCCTGAAAAAAAAACAAAATGGACAGGACTATATGTACTGGTATGTTTTGAATAATGAATGTTTAAATTGTTACATTGATTTAGCCCATAATGGAAATCAATACAAAAAATAAATAAATATACTCTTATGCTCACTCTCCAAATTGTCTGATGTGTAATGGTAGACCTGAGAGATTACCAATTTTTACAGTAACTCTTACTATACAATACTATATTATTACCATAAGTACCAGTAATGCAATTGCTATCCCTGCAAACTGCTGCCAATTCTTAAAGTACTCTAGTTGTTAAGTGTAACTGTGTGTGCATGAGTGTGTATGTGAGTCAGTCAGAGAGAGTATTTTTATCTACTGATGAGTTAGGGATATGCAGTCATTTCCAGGACACCGCATCCTAAGACAATGATATGTAGCTCTTTAATATTCTTTCTTTAAAGGTTTACTCTTTGTGATTTTTTTGTTCTACCTTTATGTGTTTGCTATGGTGTCCAAGGCATGGATCGAATTAATGATGAAGCTAATGAGTGTTGATAGAAAGCCTCCATGATGTGCTCATTGTCTGGTCCTGTGCTGGATAATGTTTCGAATCCACAGTCCCAAAGGTTTTATTTAGAGTCAACAATCTGAACACTGGGGTCTGTTTCATCATAGCAACAACAGGGAAGAGGAGTTCGAAAACTAAGCTACAACCTGAAGATGTAAAGCTGATATCAAGCAATGGGAGTGAGACACATAGATTTAAAAAACAAAACAAAACAAAACAATACATAACATTTTTTAGCTTATACTTTTCCAAAGCTCATTTCACATCAAAGTTGTTTTAATACCCTTTCAATTTAAACAAGCAACACAGTTATTTGGGGGCATGTCATAAACTCTAAAACTAAGATGCAGCAATATAAAAGGGAAATGAAAACCAAAAATAAAAATGCATTGTCTGTGATGGCAGAGGATGGGATTATTCGAAGTATCTCTAAGCCATTTATGCCTGAAGCATTCCCTGCTTTAAAGTCTTCTCCACTCTGAGCCTATAGACATTTACTGGCAATTGATCCTATGTCTAAGTGTTAGTCATAAATTAACACTCCTCTGCCCTCCACCTACGCCTTACTGTATTGTCATCTGGCTCATCCAATCACTAGCTACACACACACACAAATACACAGTAACATGCACACAATCTACATTGCACTATGACTCATTCGGCTTTAGTCATTCTAGGATCTTTTTGACTAAGCAGGGAAAGTGCATGTAATGAATTAGTTCAAAAAGACCAGTGAGGGTATGGAATTGGAAACAGGTGTGATATTGGTATTGGAGATACTGACAGTACAACTATAGATGTTGGCTAAAAAAGAAAAACATACCCCTCCTTGATGCCAGTGCAGTTCTTAAGAGAGTGTACAACACAATCAGTCCTCCACTCCATCCATCCATCCATCCATCCATCATCTTCTTCCACCTATCCAGTTCAGAGTCGTGGTTGGGCTGGAGCCTATCCCAGCTGCCATAGGGTGAGAGGCAGTACACACCCTGGATAGAATCACCAGTTAACCTAACATGCATGGAAGCCAGATTACCTGCGGAGAACCTGCAAACTCCACACAGGTCACACAGTCAGCTGGTGGATTCAAACCCAGGACCTTCTTGCTATGAAGCAACAGTGCTAACCACTACATCATTGTGCTGCCCACATCTTATTAGTTCATCTACACTCAGTGACCACATTGTTAGGTACATCTTGCTAAAACAGGGTTGGACCTTCTTTTGCCTTCAGAACTACCTCAATTCTTCGTGGCGCATATTCAACAAGGTGGTGGAAACATTCCTCAAAAATTTTGGTCCATAATGATATTATAGCATCACACAGATGTTACTCTGGATGTCATTTGAGAAACCAGTTTTAGATGATTTGAGCTTTGTGACATGGTATGTTATTCTGCTGAAAGCAGCCATCAGAAGATGGGTACATAAAGCAATAGACATGGTCAGTAAAAATACTCATGTAGGTTGTGGCATTAAAATGATGCTCAGTTGTGCCAAGAAAATAACCCCCACACCATTGCACCACCAGCAGCTTGAACCTGTGATGCAGGGCAGGATAGATCCATGCTTTCATGTTGTTTATGTCAAATTCTGACCCTTTCATCTGAATGTCGCAGCAGAAATAGAGACTCATTAGATCATGCAAAATTTTTCAAATCTTCTATTGCCCAAGTTTGGTGAGCCCATATGAATTGTAGCCTCAGTTACCTGTTCTTAGCTGACAGGAGTGGCACCTGCTGTGGTCCTCTGCTGCTACTGTAGCCCGTCTGCTTCAAGGTTCAACGTGTTGTTCATTCAGAGATACTCTTTTGCATACCTTGGTTGTAATGAGTGGTTATTTGACTTACTGTTGCCTTACTATCAACTCGAAGCAGTCTAGCATTCTCCTCTGACCTCAGGCATCAACAAGGCATTTTCACTTGGGGAACTGCTGCTCTCTGAATATTTTCTCCTTTTTGAACCATTCTCTGTAAGTCTCGTTCGTGTGGGAAAATCTCAGCAGCTCAGCGTTTCTGAATTACTTATATAGTAAACTAAATATGTTTTGGTTTTGGTCTGATGTTCAGTTGAGAAAATATCTGATTGATAATGAAAGTAGATGGTTACTTAGTTCCAAATGAGTAATTCTTTTCAGGATTGAATCTCAAATCAAAATCAGATACCAGTGTAAATAAAACACAGTCTAACAGCCTAAGAATAGCATATAAATAAGAGAATGTGGGAACAGGTCAGATGTAGTTAGTTCATTAGATTTCCAATAAAATGTAACTAACCTGTGAATAACACGAAATCAGGCTTTTAATAAGTTCATAAATAGTGAGCCGGTGAAGATGGGGGGAGGGTTCAACAGGGGGCTCCTAAATAAGAGTTGCTGCGTGCAAAGGCATATATCAGGATCTGGCTATAAAGCCTGCCCTTTCTGGTGGGGAGTAGTGGGAGCAGTTGACTCCTGTCTGCTGATAGGGAGCTCTAAATCACTCAGTTCCCGCCTCTGCCAGTCTTGCGCGCACACTCACACCCTCGTAAATGTCACCTGTTAATCTGGCCTTAAGTGCTACTCGGTGCACTCACCCAGTAACATTGGTATAGCATGTTCTATTGAAGACACAGACTCAGTACTACATTATATTCTAATATATTCACCCACACTGCTCATTGTCGTGTGGATGATAAAATACAAAGAGCAAACCCCTGATTTTCTTTGGAACATGTAATAGCATTACTCTAGTGTTGCCGGAGCTTCTGGCACATGCTGTGTGCTATATCACCACATTTATGAGAGAAAAATTGCATTGTTATTTGCCTTATCAAAGTGCAGAGGTGGTGATCCAGCAATGCAGAAATCTTTTTGAGTAACATCTGATTTAGACTTCTGCGGTGAATCTTAGTAGAGCTTACGACGTGATCTGTGTAAGTGGCCGACACAGTTACCAGCATTCATGCTTTTGCGTGGTGTTTTATGTGTTAATTACCTTGTGGTTGTGTCCCGGTGTTTTATATGCAGTGCCAGACATGATAGAAACAAATAAAATGATGGGACCTTTTTTTTTTCTCCTCCTGGATCCCCACCCTTTGTTGTGGTCTTTGTTTTTTTTTTTTATTCTGTCATGGGCAAACATCTTTGTCCCTCAAGTTTTTCCTCCTCTGTACATTCCCTCATGTCATTCTCATAGTTTTGACAATGTCCCTCTATAAATTTGCTGACATATGAGAGTCCTCATATTGAGTTATTGTCTGATCCATTCAAAAACTGTGGTGAAAAAGCGTAGAAAAAATGTGCAGGAGGAATCAACAGTAATGAACAGGTCAATCACAATAGCTCCTGGTTGGTCATTATTCACATTTCCAGGGATGTGCTTGTCTGGTTACAACATAGGGTTTGAGACTCAACACAACTTGCCACGGTCGTGCTGTGTTTCCATTGCAACTGAGGACCACTGCAGTGTGGGTGGAGTCGATATAGCAGCGCCGGCAGTAGTCTCATGATGTAATTTGTATGCGGCTCATAACACAACACAACAATGGATGAGATAGAGGCAAGCTAACAGCTAATGACAGTTTAATATCATCATCATGCATAAGTCCCCCATACAATATTTTAATGATTGAAGGTTATCATTGTTAAGTATAACCCTATACCCCCAAACATATCATAATCGGCTCAGTGTACTTCAAAAGTGCCACCGTTAGCAGACTTACGGCAACAATTATATAATAACACCATAGTAATACCCTATGTTAGTTGTGAAGTGCAGTTTCTCACCTCGCAGAAACCATTTGAATTTTTCTGATAGGACAAACGGTCACATTATTATGGTAATTCAAAGTTCCCTTGATCAGCCACCTCAGGCTCGGTGTCAACCAGCTCTTCACGGCTAGTAGGGGCAAGTAACGGGTGCTTCAGCGGCGATCGCCCAGCAATATAGGGTTATAATACGTATGCTGTGTGTGCGTTTCAGATGGTTCTCATGTTGCAAAACTACCGCTGTGAACTGTGAGTCTGGGCATCCAACCGGTGCTTTGCGTGCCTCTGTTTTCTTGCTGTCGGGTTTTAAAAATGGCACGGTTGATTCTGGTGATTCTGGTGGCCAGGGAGTGTCGCTAGTGACGAAACTCCCTGGCCAATCAGTGGCATGCTGTTCTTCCGCATCACATTTTCGGATCTCCGTGGATCGCTTGGAACCTCGGGTGAGTGAGTACGAAAAAAGTACCTCCAACCTTGTATCTGATACTAATGGAAATGCCGTCAAATCGCGGCAAGTTGAGTCGGCCCGCGCCGAGTAGTTCCGTATGGAAAAGCAGCTTAAGCCCTCCAGAAATCTCCCATTGGTATTGGCTGGGAGAGAGAGCCAAACCAACATTTACACCTAGAGCCCATTTAGAAAACGCCACACAGAAAGGCCCCAGTCAGCTGGTGGTTTCAAACTCAAGCCCCTATTTCAACTGCCAGTTACAAGGAGTCCACGGCTGGCTGCCTCAGTTAGAGGATGATAACGACACCACACATACATATACCCACATAAGTGGTAAATAAACATAGTTATCTTTGAAGGCAGAGAGATGTGCAATAGATAATGTCCATACACCATCACAGTATGCTGGAAGTTCACTTGTCTGATCACCACCAAACCACACCACACCTCGTATTCTTGCTCTCTTGTGCGCTCCCTCCAGCCCGATCTGTGCAGCAGGCAACTGAGAGGAGTCTTCGTTCTCTTGATGGCCACCCGAGCATTGCACGTTTCTTGTTTTGTTTGCAGGTGTGTGTTTTATTTATTTAATATTAATCTCATTCATCTGCACACAGAGTAGAATGTGCAGGCTGCTGTGATTGCATTTTGTTGTGAATGTTAAAGAACATTGTGAGAAAAGAGAGAAACACAGACTAATGTATACCTTACCACTCACAATGATGCATGCTTCAGTGGGGTCCAAGCCCACCAACAAATACTGTTGTCTCTCAATTTATTCAAAAGTAATATACATTTTGATTTAAATGATGCATACGCTTGCTTGTTTTTGTGTGGATGAGTAGTTGGGTAGTTGCGTATCTTTGTGTGGGGGGACCCACTCAATGTGCATGCCGATATCCAAGTCACTGTATATAAACGTGCACGTGTGGTGTTGTGGCTCCAGGACTGCTGTGAAGCAGCCCTTGTCTCATTAGCATGTCAATTGACTCCATCTGCTTTGCACATGAAAGAGCCAGGATGTGTAGGAGGACAGGAGAAAGAAAGAACGAAGGATGTGGAGGGAGGGCGGGGACAGCTGTGTATTTATCTCCACCTTGTAGGAATTTGTATCATACACTGAGTGCACTTATTAAGGATCATGGTATGCTGTGTGCTCTCTCTCTCTCTCTCTCTCTCTCTCTCTACCACATACACACTTATAAAAGCAGAACACTTCTGGTTCTGATGTTCTGCCTTTTGCTGGAACAAGTTCCTGTCCAAATTTGTATTGGTGATGGGGTCATAAGTTGAACAGATTTTTAAATCCCCCTAAGGCCAGCGTGTGATTTGTAATTCTTTTCTATATGAATAAAATTAACTTGATTTTACTTTTCACAATTTCTTCCATGCAAATACATTCCGTTATTGTCTCAGTTTACCTCAAAAATCCAAATTTGCACAACTGTTGTTAAGTAAAAACAGTATGTAAGTTCACATACAGCCTCATTCTCACTCTTCTGCAAACTACAGTGCCAACACCTTTCCCTTATGCTCTGTGTGTGTGTGTGTGTGTGTGTCTTCACAGCAATGATGAACCCCATAGTCTGGTTTAAAAGAACAAACCAGACCCAGCTGTTGCGAAGTAAACATAGACAAACAAACAGAGAGAAATGTACAGACACCACACAGGCTGTTGCTACTGCTGCTATACTGCTGCTAAGAGGAGGGGGGCGAGGGTGATAAAATGAGAGCGAGAGAGGGTAAAAGACACACAAAGAGGCCTGAGGGGAGGGCAAACAGCAGGTCTGTTTTTGCCCAACAAGCAGATCACACACCCCATAACTGCTCTCTCACTATCTTCTGCACCTGTTGCAGATGCAGCCTGGGTGCTCTCAGCCTGTTTAACCAGTCTTTATTCACAGTTAGTGCATTTACAAGCACTTAAATAGCTTGATTGTCCGTTTTCAGCATATTAATGTCATTTTCTGAGGTGCTTACACACTAGCAATGGCAGTTGGCTTTGCTGTTAGGCTTATGTAACTATTACCTGTATTGTCCTGTTCCACTGGTACACATCAGTCCTTGTTTGCGGTCTTTTTTTGCCTTAGTCGGCATGAAAGATCTATTTAAAATTCTAATACTTGTGCAAAGTAGAAAGAAAAACATGTGGTTACTCTCCCGCTGTAAGGCCCAGATATTCTGACAGAAAGGGTCAGCAAATATAAATGTAATTCCCAAATAAATTCTAAATGAGCTGTAGTTTAAAAAAATTAAGTTGGTGAAACTGCCATTACAGTGAACTAGTGACACCTAAGCCACAGAAATTATACTGTTCTCAGTATCATTTCAGTAAGTTTTTGTGATGCTCTCATACTGACCATACTTTGCAAAAATTAAACTCAGATGCATTTTAATTGCTAATAATTAATGAAAATTGTTCGCTCTAGAGCATGGTCACATATTTAAATTAAAAATTTCAAAATAAACAATGTTATTTGAAGGGAATACACACACAATATTTGACAGGCTGAAAGATGGCCTCTGTGAATGTTGTGTCTGGAGCATGGTTTCAACATATGAAGCTGACAAAACATACAAACAACAATGGTATCCATCCATCCATCCATCCATCCATCCATCCATCCATCCATCCATCCATCCACTTTTTTGCTTAAAGAAAAAAAATGCATTGTTATACTTACTGCGTTCTGGTTGTCTAAACTATTGTTGTCCTACTGATGCACCTGTATTGGTCACTGCCATTGGACATGGTGGTTGTATTGTAAATTAACTCCAATCTACGGTAATTTTTATACTTTTAGTACCATAAAAACAAACAAATATAGGTTTTTCAGAATTTTGGCATCAATCTACAATAAACTGCATGATGTGTGGGGAAACACATTCTTCAGTTTCCTGTCTTAACCTGGTTTCTTGCAAGCCACTGTCACCACCCAAGTGCAGTTCTATACTAAGTAAATTCCTAAGTGGCTACCTCTTTTCAGCCTCCCTGTTCCTCTGTGATTAATCTTCTCAGTTTGGAAGTGTCTGATGTCTCAGGGATATTCTGACATCGAGGAACTGTGGCCCACTAGCCTTAATGCACTGGGGACTCGTGGCGGATACGGTATGAGCTTTTGCATCCTGTCCACATGGATTCCCAGCAGTCTACAGAGAGCTCCTGTATCCACCATTCTTTGGGACAAGGGCAAGCTAGAGGGTAAAATAGGCAATTAGAGAGAGTTAAGGGCAGAGGGGTAGGAAGAAAAGGGAAGAAGGGTGGGACAACAAGGATATGAGATGCAGGGATTTACTCCCTAATCATGAACGAGGGGATGGATAAAGAGAGGGTATGTGACAGGATGCACCAGAGGAAGATATGGACAAAGACGCACCAACATCAAAGACTTTTTATGCATCTTGCTGCCTCCCATTACTCATTCACTCCATACTGTTTCTACTCTTGTGTTGGTGGCTCTCATTCTCAATGCAGGAAGATGCCTCATTTACACAAAAATCTCTGTATATCATTGGAGGATGCATCTTCCTTCCTCCTTTTATCAGTTTTTATTTACTTTATATACTAAAGTACTGTTCTGTGTTAAGTTAATTTTAAAAAGTGTATGACTAATGATTCTTTTCACCATCACCATTTCTTGATGTATGTTGTATAAGGTGATTGGTTGTCCAGTGGAAAAAAAATGCCACTATGAAATTCTCAGTTAAATTGATGGCTTCTCAGGACCAAGGTGTTTTTTTTACATTGTACTGAAACAAAAGTAAAGAAGAGTAAATTTGATGTTGGATTGTGGGGGCTTTTTGATCAGGAGCTAAACTCTGAAAACTCAAAAGAGGCTGCAGGTACCTTCAGACACTTGAGTTGTGGGCGTATGTGCAGATGCACACATGAGCAAACCACTTGAAAGCAGTAAAAACGCCACAAATGTAAGCATGGTGTAGAGATCAAGCAGTTAATGTTTTGTTCTGTGTGTGCATCTGTGTATGTCAGTGTGGGGGTTAATATGTGTGGGTGTAGTTTCAAAAGACAGGCTTGATGAAGCTCATTGAGTCAAAATTAGAAGCATATGAATGCATCTTTGCTGCTGAGCCCTAATGTGGATCACCACTTTGATGAAAGGATGAAGCACTAGAGGGTGAATCACTAGCGTCAGTCATGTGTAATATTGGGACCACTCACCTTTTACTCATAGTGTGTTTACATTGTCAGCCTCAGACTCATCTATTGTTATGAAAAATAAAATATCAAAATATGATTTGACATGAGGGTGTGTCTAGACTCTAGTCAGCCTGTCTGCAGTATGACTGCCTGCTTGTCTGTATTCAGTCCTTAACCTTAACCATACATTCCTGTTAACCCTCAAATCTTAATCCAAGTGCAGAAAGCTGCTTCCTGGACTGGGCTGTGGCTCTGCCTGGAAAGCCACTGTCTTCCCTTAAGTGGGAGCTTTGATTGGCCCAACAGACTCATGCATGCTGGTCTGAGTTGGTGGGAGGCAGCTGCCGATCTGTGTGTTTTTCCTGCTCTGTTTGGTATGGTTGAGCTTGGTTTTTGTATGTACCAGCCAGTTGTGACCACATCAGTGGTGCTTACAGGTTTTACTGAGGAAATGAAGAGATATATCTGACTCAGCAGCACTTAGTTCTGGTTATGATCTTCACATAACACACACACACACACACACTATTCTGTCTTGATTACATAGTGTACTGTACAGGCTTACTCATACTAACACACTCAGCACAACTCCTCACAACTCTTGTTCCGTTTTTCTCTCGTCTTTGATATTGCTCATTCTCCAAAAAGGCCACAATTCCCCATGCCAGTGCAGTTAATTCTTAGGCACCATGACTGAGTCATGTGTTATGCTACTCAGCAATACATTTCACTCACACAGGTGTGGGATCTGCTGACCGGGCTGTACGCCTTGTCCCAGTGGACCTGTAGGCAATGACCTAATGGTCATCTGATTCCCCCAGCGCCATCGCCATGACCATTCTCTTTCTCCTCTCTCAACTTTCTCTGTCTCTCTGCCTGTCAGACTCCTGCCTGCTCTCCTTCTCGTTCTCTGAGCTTTGGTGTCTGGTCAGATGTGACCAGAATAGTCATGATGATGTCATCAGTGTGAGTCAACAGGTGTCCAGCTGAGCTGGCGTTCTCCACAGGCTGGGAAGTTGTTCCATGTGATCACGGCTTAAAGCCATCACATCTGCGTTTCGCTTAGCAGGGGCCTGGTCATTGCCAGCACATTCTGTTGTTACTTTCACTGTGTTTATGGCATGACCTGGTGATATTGATTTAAAAAAAAACCCAAAACATATCTGTGTATTTTCAAAAGAGACTGAGATTAACACAGTGTAGTTCATATGGATGCAATTTTTTTTGTTGCATTACACAAATCATTTATTCAGTAAAGCTCTGCCAGTGTTTGCAGTTTTCCCCTCACACACAGTCCCAGCCTTGCTTCTCCAAGTGAGAGACACAGTCCAACAGTGAACATTAACTCAGAGTTTAAAGGTGTTTGGTGGAATAACATGTGTGGCAACAGTTGTCAAAGTTAGATGATTTGTTAAAACAACACACTAAGAAAGAATTTGCTTTTTTTTTTTTTTTAAAAGCAACTAGAATCTGTTGACAGAAATAAGGATTTTTTTTAACCCTGCAGAAAATGGGAGTTGCTGGTCTGCTTTGTGTGATATTTGCTTTTTAACATGAATGTCACACAATAACTAGCCAATTGAGGCAGCAGCAGAAAAATAGCTTTCCACATCTTATGTGGTAAAGGTACTGTTTTTGTCAGTGGAGTCTGGCAGACTAATTCACTATCCTGTTGGAAAGAGCTGTCTGAGAGCAGGTAAAATGAAGGAAATCTTCCAAATATGGCGCACACTTACACTGATAAGGATTTCTTGTAGGTAGTTGTGCTTGCTGACTGTGTCTACAACGGCATATGGCTCTAGTTTCTGTGCCAGTCAGTGCTTCTGTCTGCTTAGGGACATTCCCACTACCATCTACTGTAGGTAACACTCATTCAGCCTCACTTGAAAGAAAGTGAACTACACTATATGGACTGAAGTACTGCGCCACACCTTACACCTACAGGAGCTGCTCAGCAATGGAAACCCATGCCATGTAGCTCCTGGCGCTCAGTTTGTGCGCTGATGTTAATGCCAGAGGAGGTTTGGAACGTTGTAGTTATTGAGTCAGCAGAGCGTTGGCAACTTTTATGCACTCAGCAGCCCTGCTCTACAGCTTTACGTGGCCTGCCACTGCATGGCTGAGTTGCTATGGTTCCTAAACACTTACACTTTGCAGCAATACGGCTTACAGTTGACTGTGGAATATCTAAGAGGGAAGAAATTTCACACACTGACATCTTGCATCCTATTAGACCTGTGGCAATGAGATTGAAAAACCCTGAATTACAAAGCTTAAGAGCTGTGGCCTAATGCTTTTGTCCATGAAGTGTATCTCTGCATTACGGGAAAACAGCTTATTAAGTGAAAGGTAATTTTCCAAACCCAGAAAGAAATGGTTTTACTGTTTTCTGAAAACTACTTTTATATATGACCTATGAGAATTTTGTTTTGCCTTTCACTGATCCGTATGGACCAGTACATTTTCATAAAATTTCTTAAGACATGTTGCTTTTGTAGAAAATACAGAGATATTTACTGCGTATCGCTCTTCAGCCTAAAGATAGTGAGGTATGATTTTTGGTCCACATTGCCCTGCCCTAGTTTGGGGTCTTTCCGAGTCCACATTCCAGTAAACGAGTGTAAGGGTTGTGGTAGTTGTGTTGTAATTCTCTGTGTCACAAACACTGCAGATAGTATGTGTGTGTGTGTGTGTGTGCATGTGTGTTTGTTTTTAAGAGAGAGAAAAAGAAGCAGTTGGGAAAGGTGGAGAAACTAGGAGGGACATGCATGTGTGTCCGTGTGTGTGTGTGTGTATGTGTGTTTACGGGGGTCTTTTCACTTACCACTGAATGTGGGCAAAACATGTTACACCACTTGAAATTTCCCCTCTGCTGTGGCACTTTCCATAAACAAACTTTATTTTTCAGCGCCCAGACAAAACATCCACCACAGCTGAGAGAACATTCCAGTATCAGCTCCCGGCCCATGTCAACGACATGTGGACCAAAAATATTATTCCTTTATTATGTTACATTATAAATCATATGTAATGCATTTTGCAAAGTAGCGGTATGGCCAACAGATTTTATTTTTAGTTTGAGAGTTGGGAATGAAACATAATAATGGTAATTTGTATATTTGCGTGTTATGTCATCATAGTGTTACGAGCCTCAAATGACACAGTGACCCCAGAAGAGGATTCAGAGGAAAGATGATTAAATTGCAACATCTGTTTTTTATCACAGTTTCAGGAGAAATGTGTCTGCTCATTTGTAAATGTTTTTCCTGAAGGTTGCCTCATCTCAGCGGCAGTATGCTCTGTTACTCCATTGTGCTGAATCTGATTCTTCCTTATTTGTGACATCAGGCTTTTGAAATTAATCTTAGGCTGACAGCAAGTGCAGAGTCATGTTTTTCACATATGGACTAAGAGAAGTAAGTGTGAGAAATTACATCCTCTTTAGGGATGCAGTTTATGTGTTTACTTTGCACTCATTTGGCAAACTTCTTTCTCTCCCAGACTGATAGACATCTTCGCTTCCACATCTAACTTGAACTAATTTGTTCCCCCTTCTGTCTTTCAGACCCCCTCAGAAGTGTTTCTCATTATGTTCATCATCTGACCATATGGTTGCGCACTATTTGTGTCTGTGTGTGAAAAATCCACAAGAGTGCAATAAGAGCATACAGATGCACACGTTCACTCTCTCATACTGACTTCGCTTACTGAACCACACACTCTCTGTACTTGAGCCATTTGATTCTCAGAGATCACAGACTTTGCTAGTTTTGCTGTGGTCTTTTTATTGGCCTGCTGGTGCATGTCCATAATATACACAAACACGTATAACCATGTGTACATGTGTGCAAGTGTTTACACTTGTGCTGTGTGGGTTTCGCCTCGCAATGCTGGGTTTTTCAGATGCTACGCATCATTCCTGAACACACACACACACGGGCATGTGCGCAGACGCACCGAGGAGCTGCGGTTTGACCTGACGTCTCCAGATGAATACAACCGAGATCTTTTAGTTTGGGTCAAACTAAATGCTGTAATATTGTGAATGAAGAGAGCTGTCCAAAAGCTGATGACTCTGCTGCAAAGTGGGGTCCACTGCTGTTTCTGAAAGTATTCTTACCTTTTAATCTTTACAGTCTTTGAACTTTGAAACATGCAAATCTGATGAGTCATTTAAGAGAATTATGGCTTCATAGCATGGCTAACAATTTGAAAGAAAATGTTTTCAGTCATATCAGCGTGAATGACGGGGAATATACATCAAAATAAAAGAACTAAACAGCATCCTAGTTTCAGTTCATGTTAAATTAGGCCAGAGTCTGAAATGCAATTGCTTATGTGTACTAGTACATACCCATCCAATACTATTGTTTAATATCATTTAATTTAATATTATTTAGTATAAGTGCCTACACATGCTAAAACCCAGTCATTTGCCTAATGCCATAATATCTGATATAGATAAGAACCTTCAGGGGCCTGAGATGTACCTGTATTCCAAGATTGGTTGCTCAACTTCTGATGGTCTAGGAAGGAGTTCATGGACAAAGAAACAAACCCACAGGCAAAGATTTTGTATATTGCTGTATATTCATGTAATACAGCCTGATTGGTGGCTCCATAGTGTTGTGGTTTATTCACCCGGCAAGTAAAAGATGCCCGGTTTGATCCCTGGAGGAGCTGCAGAGCCCTTGAGGTTTGCATCAGGAAGGCCATCTGGTGTAAAAATCCTCCTAATCAAACATGCAGTGCTTCCAGTGTGGTGACCCCTTGTTGAATAAGGGAGCACCTGAACAAAGCTTATAAAATATAGCCTGATTCATGAAGATTTTAATATGCATATAATCTGTAGGTTTAAATAATTTATGTAAAATGACCAATTGGCTGGAACACCAAGGCGATAATCACTTTTGGATTCAAGGTGTCTTTATGTGTCTCTTTTAAAAGAATTTTGAAGACTTGTGCTGAGCTGGACATTAAAAAGCCAGCCATTTCGGTGCTCTTTGTGGACCTCCAAAACTCAGTTTCAATCCAGATCAGCACCTCCTTATTTGTTTTTGTTTTTTTTACAGTATATCTTTGCCATTACCTGGGACTGTATACTTTCGGTCCAGATGCCACACAGGCACATACACACATAAAGCACATATAACCACATACAGCACAGCAACACAATAACCTCAGGCCGCTGAATATTAGAAAATCACCCAAACCCATCGTCCCCTCAGTCATGGAAAAAAGGGGGAAAATTTCCTAGCTATATTAAAGGAGAGGTAGTAGCCTCTGTCCCAGCTTCCCTTCATCTCTCCCCCGTTTATTCTAATCACACAGTGGCTGTCTGCTCTCCTGCCTTTATTTTGCTCTATTTTTCCATCTCTTTGTTTTGTTTTTCGCCTGACAGTGACTGGGTCTCTTCTGCCCCAGGGGAACAGAGTTATGAGCCTGATGTCCTTTCATAGTCAATTGTATAATGTGGCTTGTGTGTGAGACGGTGTGAAAGAAGCGAGGGGGGATGCTTAAGAGAAAGTGTGCGACAAGAGCCCACGGAAAGCTTATATACCAGTGTGGGTGTCCGCTGTTTACAGATCATGTCCTTCATTGTGGTATTTTGGTTGGGTCCTTCCAGGATGCTGCTATCATGCTGACCTCCTCGCTGTCCTGTCACACACTACTGGAAGTGCTGTAATCATACGCTCAGTACAGTCCTCCTCTACGTGGCTATCTTCTCCCCACGGACCCTGTGTCCAACGCCATGCACTGAACATCAGTGGAAGTGGTCGAATCATTCTCTTCTTTAATGCTTACTTAGTGCTCTTGCTGTGCTGTCATAGGTGTTGTGCATTTATTTTGTGTTCTTGTCAGGTGTCTTTCAGTAAGTACTGTGAACTCTCTTGGATGAGGCTGACGTGCAAGTCGTGCCTGAGGGCTGAGTGTTCTTGGCTGTTTCTGTAAACAAAGTGTCCTCATGTCCCTGTTCAGTTCGGGCAAAGCAAGGGAGGCTGACTTCATATCTTCCCTACTATCAGCGTCCCCTCTCCCGGGCCGGGAAACTCAAGCTGCCCCTTTCACCTGCTCGTGAGCGGGAAGCCCATGGTCTGTGGCTTATGTTTGGGCTCATTGTGCTATATTCAGACAAGCTAATCTCGCTTACTTTCTGGGAGTAGTAAAGACAAGAATTAGCAGTACCAGGATGAGTGGACAGAGAGTTATAAAGGGAAATGGTCAGTCATCGTTCTGACATGTGTTTACATTGTGGCCAACTTAATTTTAGTCACAGCTCCCTAAAGAAATAGGTGCTTTCCCATGTTGCTCTTTTTTTTGTTTGTTTTGCATCAGGTAATACATATCAGTGGGTGGCTGATGCGTGGCACATTCATAAAAATGTTTTTAATTTTCAAAGTCTTAAAGGTGGTAACGTCTTTGTTGGATGCTACCAAATAGCTTTTTAGTGTGAATTTTTTGGTGAGAAAAATTGTGACATAGAGGATGGATGGATGGATGGATGGAAATCAAATTGAATGAATATTATATGAGAAGCAGCCAAAATTTAGATTTTTTTAAAATGAAATAAAAGGAAATGAATGTGATCCTTTTAATTGGTTTAAATAATTACTTTCAAACCTGTATTCATTATGGAGGTGACTATTGAAGTGTATGCTGTATGATTTGATTTTTGACCACGAGAGTGAGAGTGAAATGACCCAAAAATACAGGAGAAGGTCAGATGTAATCTCAGTATTAGGGTGTTTTTTTAAATGTTTTTATGGTGAGGGTTTATTAAGAAAGGTCTCAGTGTTTCACACGCAGCGGTATCAGTCTCTGATCACACCTGGTAAATCACTCCTGCCTTTAATGGAGTGTTATTAGTGTTCCAGTTCAAAAGGTAACCCAGCTGTTTTGATCCAGTAAATTGTTTTGAGGTGGTGCATTTACTGATTGTTAACTTTTTGACTCATTAGTTATTTACTACTTTTTAAAAACTTCTTTTAGTCTCCTGTGTGTGCTTTCATTTGAACTTCCTTTGAAAGAAATGATTAAAGACTTAATTTCATGGCCATATGACCTAACTTTCTCCGCTATTTCACGGTATGATGCTGTAAGATTCACACAAGGCAAAGAAGCCTGACCGTGGCTGACTACTGCTCTCTTAGGCTGGGCAGGGCACTTCTGGAAAGTCCCTGGCTGATGATGGGGCTGGCAGGCTGGGGGGGTGGGCTGGAGTCCTGGAATTGTGTATGTTTTCCTGGATCAGGAAGGAGGATGTGGTAGACAGAAGACACCCCTCAGCTCACCCTTTAAAAAAATCTCCAATACCCCCTACCACCCACATCTACGCACTACCTCACCCGACAGCCAGTCTTAAGAGGTATAGGGAGCAGGAAAATTACCCTTCCAGTAAAAGCCAAGGCAACAGATGAGGGGGAAGTAGGATGAAAATGATGGAAGAAAAGTGGAGTAGGATTGGGAAAGTGAGGTTTGTGGGGCACATAAAATGCTACAAAGACCCCAATAGGAATTGTAACTTAAATAGACAGACAGAGATTTAGTTTCCAGTTAGTTTGTGTTTGCTCAAGACATGTCTCAGTGCAATAGATTACAACTGCTTTTAAGGAGAATGAATTAAAAGTAGGTTGGGTGGTGTGGCATACAGTATGTGTTCCTTTGAGAAAGATTGTGTGTCTTATCTGTAAGGTTATGTGTTGTCAAAAAATGGGCACAAACAGTAGTCCATCTGGGCCGCCCCCTGCCTCTTAACCCACTGTCTGGTTGCCATTTATCTTACAGGCATGAAAACCTACACACACATCCACACGCAAACTCCACCACTGCCACACACGAGAGAATACAGCTGTCATATAACCACATCACACACACGAGTATGGTCCACATTAGCCCACTCTCTTGAACAGATGCAAGGATATTTATAACTTAATAGATATTTTTCTCATGAGATGGCAAATTACAGTAAAACTTTGTGAATCTGCGTTTTTTTTGTTGTTGTTCCGGTTCTATACTGTAATTAGTGACTCAGATTGTGCGTGCCAAAATCTGTGCTGTTTTGTTTGTTTTTCATTTATAGTTTCATTTTTTTCCCCACTGTGTGCACATGTGATCTGTCAGTCATGTTCCATGGGTCTGCATTATGTATGTGGAGTTGAAGAGCTCAGCTCAGCTGTATGGGCCCACTCAGGTTTCACCTTGGCACCAATGCTCTCACCCTGGCAGCAGATTCCATACAGTCTGCCATGCCAACTTTCTACTGCTTTCCACACCACCTGTAACATATGCTCACTTCTAACGAGGGTAACTACTGTTTCCAAGACTGCATGAGCCACAACATATCATATATCCTTCTGCTGCAGAGGAATAACAGAATATTCCACATCCATATTGCTCATAGTATTTCTGTATGCATGACAGAACTTTCATTTTAATGCATATGTTGCAATAAAGTTTGGCTCAAGAGTCCATTGTTGTTCTTCCAAACATAATTGTTTGGGATTTTTTGTTTTATGTTCAAAACCCCAAAGGTATCCAGTTTTAAAATTTAAAAATCTCTAATTTGGAACATCGTGTTCCATTCCTTTCCCCTAAAAGGGAACTGATTTTTACACCTAAATGTCTGTTTACAGGTTTTGAGCAGTGCAACTTAAATATGAAAACAAAGTTGACTAAAGCTCTTTGTTACTCTAGAGGGAGCTGCATGAAGACTAATAAAGTCCCTTAAGTAATGTCATGTGAGACAGTGTTGATGGAGATTACCTCTGAATAACTGCAGTAGTGGAACACCAAAAACACATCTGAACACCCAAACTTTAAAAAAAAATTTCTTTACTTATTTCTATCATGGAAGGAAAAAAAAATCATTAAAAGGTAAATTATTTAGTTTTACTCTTTCATAAGAAGTCCCAACAGTTTAATGGTGACCCTGAAAAGGATAAGTGGAAGAGAATGGATGGATGGATTCATAGATTGGATCATTAGAGTATTAGAGTTCTGTCCTCATGTTTTTTGTTGTTTTTTTTTTTCTATGAGGATAAATGATTAAATTCAGACTAGGGGGCAAGCAGATGGAGCCCCAGTGGTGAAGGCGACACTAGATTTTCCTTATGTGGGCATAACCTTGGCCCTCTCTCTGCCTGTCTCCTACCCGTTTCGTGAAGCCCAGGGGGGCACTATGGCATCGGCATCCAACAGGCTGGCAGCTGGTTTTGGGAGTTGCCCCCCTCTTGACCCAGCCTCTTTTCACCTCACTCCTGAGGGAGCAGTACAGGGATCAGACTCCCATGTTGAACTGCTTTTCAATGATATCACTAATGTGCCCAGCTTTCTTGCCTCAAGGATACTTTAAGCAGTGGTGCAGCGAAGGACATGCTCTCACTCTCTCTCAGAAGCACTGTGATGTTCAAACTAAAGGGTATGGCGGACAAAGTGTGCATGTGTAATTTCTCTGTGTGTGCTTGAGTGCATTGGATCTGCAAATGCATATGAAAATTAAACAGCAGAGGTATCTATAGGCCTTTCTGCCATGTCAGTACCCTAGTTTTCCTCTGTGGTCCTGCTCTGACCTCCTGTCACGAATCTCTCTCTGCATAGCACTCAAAATAAATAACACTCACGTCCAAGTGTAAGGAACTCAGTGCTTTACCCAAACTGTGGCCTCACTCAACCAGCTGTGGGAGGCCAGGGCATCGGGGTGTGCTGTGGTGAATGTTTGCATGTGTGGTTTCTAGTTTGGGAGGGCTGCTTATATGTGTGGGTGTGTGAAAGGAGTCTAAATGATTCTTTCTTCATGTGTGTGTTTAGTGTGACTGTGTTGGATTTAATACTGGGAACTGGAGAGACTGAATGACCCTGGTGATACTTATGTGTTTTATTGTGATTAAGTTGCTGGAGTAAAATTTGTTGACTTTTTATATATATGTGTGTGTGTGTGGGGGGGGGCATAAATGCCCTGTTCCAGAACATTGTAAGTAGTACAGGTAAGGTAAGCTTGCACAGAATTTTGAAAATATGTTTTTTGTTGTGTGTGTTGTAGCCACACTATTTGTTCAAGCGATCGCAATGTCAGCTCTTTTAGATGGATTACCATGAAGTTTTGCGTGGTCAACTGAAAGTGTAGCTGTTCTTCAAGCAGTTGAGTTGTTGACAACTTGATGCTGATACCACCACATTATCTCTAGAGAAATAAGAGATATTGGGGTGGTTTGTGCAGTGTATCTGTGTACAGTGTATAGACTACACTTTATATACTAGCTGAAAATTGATTGCTAAAGTCCCAGTTACACAGGCCTAGAAACCAGTCAGTGACCCCCAGGTAACCTCCTGTCACTAGGGGAAAATATATTCCTTAATATATTAATTAATTAATAATATCTTTCCAATTATTGATGCTTCAATCTTAAAAATGATCAATCTGTCTTTATTAGTTACCGATGTACCACAGGCCTTCAAGGTGGCTGTAATTAAACTGCTACTTAAAAAGCCATCACTTGACCCAGCTGTCTTAGCTAATTATAGGCCAATCTCCAACCTTCCTTTTCTCTCCAAAATCCTTGAAAGAGTAGTTGTAAAACAGCTAACTGATCATCTGCAGAGGAACGGTTTATTTGAAGAGTTTCAGTCAGGTTTCAGAATTCATCACAGTACAAAAACAGCACTAGTGAAGGATACAAGGTTCTTCCAGCCTCTGACAGTGGACTCATCTCTGTGCTTGTCCTGTTGGACCTTAGTGCAGCTTTTGATACTGTTGACCATAACATTTTATTACAGACAGTAGAGCATCCCATAGGTATTAAAGTTACTGCACTGCAGTGGTTTGAATCATATTTATCTAATAGACTCCAATTTGTTCATGTAAATGGGGAGTCTTCTTCACACACTAAGGTTAATTATGGAGTTCCACAGGGTTCTGTGCTAGGACCAATTTTATTTACATTGTAAATGCTTCCCTTAGGCAGTATTATTAGAAAGCATTGCATAAATTTTCATTGTTATGCAGATGATACCCAGCTTTATCTATCCATGAAGTCAGATGATACACATCAATTAGTTAAACTGCAGGAATGTCTTAAATACATAAAGGCCTCGATGACCTCTAATTTCCTGCTTCTAAATTCAGATAAAACTGAAGTTCTTTTACTCGGCCCCACAAATCTTAGAACCATGGTGTCAAACCAGATACTTTGGATGGAATTACCTTGGCCTCCAGTAACACTGTGAGAAATATTGGAGTCATTTTTGACCAGGATATGTCCTTCAATGTGTATATTAAACAAATATGTAGGACCGCTTTTTTGCATTTGCGCAATATTTCTAAAATTAGAAACGTCCTTTCTCAGACTGATGCTGAAAAGTTAATCCATGCATTTATTACTTCTAGGCTAGACTACTGTAATTCGTTATCAGGCTGTTCTAAAATCTCCCTGAAAAGCCTGCAGCTGATTCAAAATGCTGCAGCTAGAGTACTTACAGGGACTAGAAAGAGAGAGCATATTTCTCCCATATTGGCTTCTCTTCATTGACTCCCTGTTAAATCTAGAATAGAATTTAAAACCCACAATGCACTGTTTCTTCTCATTCACCTTACTTACTTGTTTATACTACACTCGGTATTTAATCATTATTATTAATCTCTGACTCTCTTCCACAGCATGTCTTTTGTCCTGTCTCTCTCCCCTCAGCCCAACCAGTCGTGGTAGATGACTGCCCCTCCCTGAGCCTGGTTCTGCTGGAGGTTTCTTCCTGTTAAAAGGGAGTTTTTCCTTCCCACTGTCGCCAATTGCTTGCTCATAGGAGGTTGTTTTGACTGCTGGGTTTTCTCTGTGTTATTGTAGGGTCTTTACCCACAATACAAAGTGCCTTGAGGTGACTGTTTGTTGTGATTTGGTGCTATATAAATAAAATTGAATTGAATTGAATTGAATTAACTGGTTGGCAAGGGGTTGCTGGAGGTTTTCGGTAGTGAAATTGGTTGCAGAGGTATATGGAGCTGCACTGAAAGCCTCCTTGCAGTTGCTTTGGTTGCTAGCAGTTTGTTGCAGTTATCCATAGTTTGCATGGAAGATGCAGAATGGAGCTGCCAGTGTCACCATAAAACTATTATTAGACCAGACATGTCTAAATATTCAATTACTGATATATTCAAACATACTCCAAGCCTAAATGTTAAACAGGAAAGAGGAAAGTTGGCAAAACATCCTAACAAGCAAGATAGCAAGATAGCTTACGTCTTCTAAATGGGGTTGCTTATTAGTTGAGTTGTGCAATGCAAACTACTACAAGTTTACGCCTGACTTTTTTGGCCATCTGTCTAACACCATGCAGCTACACCAGCAATTTCTTTGACATGGTGTCACATAGTTTGGAACCAATTCTGAGTAAATACTCTGTAAATTAAACATGAATTAAACTAGCAATCACAGTTTGGTTTGGGTGAGTTCATAAACGTGGGGGTGTTTTGCACAGGTCGTCTTTTCCTCCCAATCATGCATCAATCCTGAACGCCTTTTGCAGGATTTAACACATTTCTCTTTACGAAACTAACACAGATGACTGTTTGTTTATTTAATGGGAATTTTATCTGATGAGAGAAAATTGACTAATTGACCCTCGGATTCCAACCCTAAAAAATACCACACCCCTCATTGTCTTATCACCTGAAACTATTATCACCCAGTCACACATAGGTTTGGCATGAATATTTCCTGCTCACTTTTCTTTTGCTTTTTTACTTCTCGAGTGAAGCAGATGGTAAACTCTGTGTTTTATGCCTCTGCTTGCGTATATTCTCCTGGGTAAACGTCCCACTTCATCCCAAGGCTTGAACAGGGTCTCCCTGGGGACAGTCACAATACCATCAGGCCTACTTATACCTCTGATTATGCATTGTTAGGGCTGCCGTTCGATTGTATTAATCTAATGACCAGTGCTGTATATGACTATTAAATAATGCTTTCCCTGCTTATTCTGTGCATGGATGCAATACAAAGTTTATTATGTTTCTTGTGGATCAATAAAAACTTAGATTTACAAATACAGATTAGCATAGTGAATAACAATTAAGAGGAAGAGTGGATCAATATCACTCAAAATAAGTTGGATTCAGACAAAGTCTCTGGGGATTTCCAGCAAGCTTAGCCTCTGACTCACTGGAGGGAGCAACAAAAGCCACTAAGGGGATACCAGAGAGGTGTAAAGGATGGGATTGTGGAGAAGAGGATTTAAGAGTTTGAGATTTTTTTACAAAGTGGTACAAGGAAGACTTGGAAAAAGAGGAGCGCTATGGAGGCATTTGGAGGGAGGTTGATGGTGTGAATAAAGAAATAGATGACAGAGAAAAGAAAGGATATGAAGGATTAGCAAGGATGATAAAAACACACAAGGGAAGTCAGGAGATAGAATTAGAAAGGATAAGACAGACAAGATTTGAAATAAAGAAAAATGGAAGCCTGAGATGATGGAAAGGATTGGACAAGAGAATGAGGAGCAGGCATGTAGAGAGGGTGCTTGGTGGGGAAGTGGGGTGCTAATTCAGAGAATGGATGTGAATAGCAGCCAAGGCATTTTTGTATTAACATAATTAACAGATGGTGTTAGTGATTAGGTTACATGCGATTCAGGAAGCCAGGGTTGTTAGCTGAGTGTTAAGGCTGCACATTCTGTGAGCCATAAAAAAGATCGGAAAAGAACAATGACAGTGTAGGGAATTAAATCAACAACACCTACACGCACTTAAACACACAACTGTGGGGGAAGCGGGGCGTACCGGCACACTTATTCACAGATGCATGTGTGCAAACACATAGGCACCCGCACAAACATAGACACAGACTACATGAACACACACTGGATACTCACACTCTTTAAACATGTATAATAAGATCAGTAACACACACTAGTCCAATTGCAGACTTAAAATGCATTGTTTCTGGGTTTTTTTAGTGTACCGGCGAGGGACATAAAGGCATTTTATGAGCCATGGCCCACTTTCAAAGCTTTGTCGGCTATAAACACGGCTTTGATATGAGAAGAGTGACATGCTGCTGTGAGAAGACTCTTTGTGACTCAGTAAAATATAAAAATAGTCCTGTTGGCTCAGCTAATGTGAACATGGTGATGCCTTTTGTTCTGCATGCTATTGTCTGTAAGTATAGGCAGAAATGTCTTTCTGTGTGTGTGTGTGTGTGTGTGTGTGTGTGTGTGTGAGAGAGAGAGAGAGAGAGAGAGAGAGAGAGGGATGGGAGAGAGATAACACCTGGTTTAGTCTCAAAGAAGCTGCCATATTTATGAATTTGTATGTGTGTATGTTTTATATTATACTTTAGTCTGGCCGACTATGAGTTGCTTATACAGCACAGTTCCCACCAGTTGTGATTTAGTCTTTCACCTGTTTGATATTATTTTGCATTACTCACTTCATGTCTGCTGCCATGTGAATGTGTCTGTCTGTGTTTGTGTCTGTCTGTGTCTCTGTCTGTCACATCTGCCAATTGCCTTGTTTTTCCCTGTATACTTACAACAACAAGTTGACTTGTCTGATAAGTCTGTGTCCCATGTGAACAGACAGACAGACTATACAGTGGAAAGACACATTTTGCCTTCAAGCAATAGGTACGTGTGCACATGTATCTCTTTGTATTTGTGTGTGTGAGACCATGTGTGTGTTTGCGTGGTGACTGTGTCTTCAATGCAGTCTGGTTTTAATGACCGTGGGACATTGTCCAGCATGTAATTCAGGCAGATGGGAATGTGTTTGGATGATTCTGTGTGTGCATCAGTGTGCTTATGTCTGTTGTGTGTGTGTGTATTTGCATTTGGCAGTTGGCCTGTATCCAGACAGTCTTAAGAGGGTCCTCATCCAATGGATACTGGCGTGATTGTGACTGGCCCTCTGGTGGTTTCCAAATCAATCACAGGTTCTCAAACTGAGACCAAAACTCTGACTGTGACTACCAGTTTCCTGGAATAATCTTCTCCCTTTAAATAACCTCACATGGTTTCAATGACTTCTGCTCTGTGATCAGGCAAGTTGGCGTGTAACGGCATTGGGTGAATCCTTCTGCCTCAGGCTGCTTGGACAATATAAAATGGGTCATTCAGTCTCTGTGTCTTTCATTTTGGCTCCTTGTTGTATTTGATATGAACTGGCAGTTAAGGGGGCTCATTAGTAGTTGGCAGATAGATCCTAGCTTTAGACTGTTAATCAAACACATTGCCAACATGGGCACCAACACCAGGCTCTAGTCTCAACCTCAGCTTTACTACATTACAGCTGTATTTTTTTATGACGATCAGGTTCACAATAATCACGTTCTGACTTCCTTACTAACAAATTTAGTATGCATGTAATTACTTCAAAGATTGTGCTGTTACATAACTCATTTCTCATTATTAGCTGGCAACACTTTTTTTTTTAATCTAACAACACTTTTTACCCCTCAGCCTAAAAAGGCTGATGGGGTATTGTCGTCACCCTGCTGGGCAGGTGGGCGGCCAACTTTCAACTTCGTGAACATGATAACTCAAGAACGATGTCACCTAGTGTCATATAACTGCTGTGGCAGGCAGGCAGAAGACCCCAAAGCAGGACTCCAGAGGCAGGAACTAAGGCCGTGTTTACATGAGAGCATTTTCAGTGTTGTTTTGCTGTTTTTGAAACGTAGTGCATTCAGACAGAAACATTTCAGAAACGATTGTTTACATGGAAATGCAAATGCTGCAGTTCCCATTGCCTGGCCACAAGTTGGCAGTGTGGCTATAGGAGCTGCAACCATAGTGCATGTGTGCCAGTGCTCCTGTTTTCAAAAAGCAGCATTTTTGCCTGTTTACACGGAAATGAAGACTGGAGCGTTTCGAAAAAACGCCCCACTCTGGAGCCCGTTTTCAAAAAGTATCGCTTTCACTCCATTCTCGTGTAAACGGGAGGCCGAAACGCATCAAAACGTTGCCATTTTCATCCGAAAACATTCTTATGTAAACGGGGCCTGGACTTAAGTCTTCAGATTTATTAAACACAACACATTAACAAAGCGGGACATCAGCCAGCACATCAAACACCAAAATCACTTGAACTTAACGTAACTTGAACTTGAGCATGAGTGCGAGTACACGGCAGGATGAATAAATAATGACGAGGACACGACAATGAACAGAGGAAAACTCAGGGCTTAAATACAAAAGGGATGATGAGGAGAGCGGAGGCAGCTGGGAACACAGGTGAACAAAATGACACTAATGAGACAAAAGAAGCAAAACTGAACAAAACACACAGGGAACAGAAAACCGGCAAAATAAGACAGGATGCAAGACAACGAGGAAACAGAGACTCGGATTTGACACAACACACTGGGAAACACTGGGGAACTAGTAATCAAAACATAACTAAATAACCAAGAACATGACTTAAAGAACTAAAGCAAGACCTGAAAATATAAACGGCAGACCCATAATAAACTAAGGCAAAAGGCAAAAGCACGCTAAGAAACACAACACACAGAGAAAATTAAACAGTAAGTGAACTTCAATGACAAAAACGCAAAATACTGGGCAAAAGACCCAGGGCCATGACACCTAGGATGTTCAAATTCATACCATAGGTGCAACTACTAAAAATCTCAGATGAGTTTGAATCTAGACGACCTTGACCTCAAGGTCAAGGTCAGAGGTCAATTTTTTCTGAAAATCTTACTAGAGCTGCATCTACTAAAAATCGCATTTCTTATTCCTGGTTCTTACTTAGCGATATGCTTTTGAGTTGATATAGTGAATAAAATCACTAAGGCTCATATGCAGCCCATTAAGATCTACTGAGATCTGGCAATTATGTGTTCTAGGACTTGTACCTCCAGAGGATTTGTGCCACCTAAAGATTCCACTGCCAGGATTCTGAGGGATAGCACTGGCAGCCGACAGCATTTTTAAAAATAATTTAGTAACTCAGATTACAGAGAACATTTTAGTGTTTAATATGGTGTGATCTCTAACTAAAGTATGGATGTAGCGTATGGAAGGTTTAATTTGTTTGTTAAAATGTAAGGACATGTGTCACCGCAAACCAGTACACTGATTAGCAAAACTTTGCTCCAGGACAGACATGTGAATGTAGCAGTGGGGCTAATTAGGTCTTTGCACCTGCCCATTTCACACACGAGTACCAGCCACTGAAGTAGAGTCAGCTTCTCACTTACCATCAGATACATCCCAGACTTGGATGCTCCATTATTAAGTGTGAAATACATAGAAATGTAATGTAGTTTGCATCTAATATATATATATATATATATATATATATATATATATATATATATATATATATATATATATATATATATATATATATATATATATATATATATATATATATATGTATATATATGTATATATATATATATGTATATATATATGTTTGTTTGTTTGTTTGTTTGTTTGCTTGCTTTGTTTTGTTTGTAAGCTTTCAGAGCTTAGTTAGTTTGCCAAAAGGACAAATAATCTCTGCACTTTTTTTTTATTGGTCTAATAAACTGTCAGGGATAACTCAAAAAAGAAACCACTTAACACTCATCTGAAACTGTTTATCACTACATGTTTCGTGCTGTTTTCTTAAAAATCTTTAATCCCACTAAAATATCTGCTGTGTATTAGTGTGGAAAAATAAAATCTACCTTTTTCTTCTTTCAAACCATGCAGCCAATAGGTAGTTAATATAATCATAATCCCAAAGCCTAGATAATGACTAAATGTACTGATATGCCTAAAGTCTAAAACTTGAAGAAAGAATGCTCACTGGTTGTTTGACAGCATAAACAGAAAAAAAAAACAATTACAGTCAGGTCCATAAGTATTTGGACAATGACACAAGTTTTGAGGCTTTGCTTCTGTGCACCATCACAGTGGATTTTAAATCAAACAATCTGTATGGGATTGAAGTGCACGCTTCACTGGAACTCTCACTATGAGTTCCAAAGAGATGTTGATGCAAGGAGGCCATTGTTAGGTTGAAAAACCAATATAACCCTATGAGAGAGACAGCAAAAACCAAAGGAGGAGCCAAATCAGCAATCTGGTATATTCTTAAAATGCACTGGCCAGCTCAGCAACACCAAAAAGGCTGGGAGACCACAAAAGTCAGCTAAAGTGGATGTTGACAGTATTGTTTCCTTTGTTAGGAAAAGCCCCTTCACAAGACGTGGGTAGATCAAAAGTCTACACCTTTATGAATGGAAGTACAGAGGGTTTACAGCAGTGTGCAAACTGCTGGTTACACTCAAGAACAAGAAGGCCAGATTAGACTTTGCCAAAAAACATCTAAAAGAACCTGTATAATTCTGGATAACAACTGAGGTGAATGGGGATCAAGCCAAGAACAAGCGGACACTAATGTAGTCACAGATGTAGCTCGCAACCTCAACATGAGCTAACATGCCAGATAGTGTCAGACCTCTGAATATGTCTAAACTTCCTTTTCGTAATCAGTGACGAACACTGACTGAGTATAGTGATATGATATGATATTGCTTAGGAGCATTAGAAATTTGTGGCGCTGTCTCACAGTTCCTTGCAGGGTCTGACTGACAATTTATCAGACCAGTCGAAGAGAAAAGTGAATCCCTGCTCCTTGAACATTTTCCCATTTCCAGTTACTATGAAACACTGTCTTGCACAGAGAAAAACTGTGACTTTTACTTGAAATTTATAATGCAGCTCTTGCGGATCACATTTTTTTTTTATTATTGTAAAAATTTAACTCCATAGATTAGTTGCATCATTAGCAATTTCCCATTTAATAAAGGCTTTAAAAGGTGACTGCATGCCATTTAACTGCCAGTTTGTATTATTAAATTGTGTAGATTTTAATTAAACAAATAAATGAAGTTTTGGAGGTGCTCTCTAAAATTAATAACCTTAATTAATAACCTTGATTTTCACAATATTATCAGTCCTATAGATCCAAAAAAATTGCTATGATGGCTCAATAGTGGCTGTAGTAAAGTTGACCAAATACATAAATTCTCCTCCAGTTTGAACCAAGGTCTCACCTCTAGCCTGACTCTCCAGTTATATTTCCTTCAGTCTCATGCCCACTTCAAACTATACCCTCTTCTGTAGCCTAACTTCGGAGTGGAATCAATGTATTAGAGTGATGGTTTGCTGCAACTGTGCTTGGGCCATTTTATGGTGCGAACATGGAAGCAGAAGATCAATCAGAGCCATGATATCTTATTACTAACGTTAATTCACCCAGAGCAGTATGGATCGGTGCATTAGCCTGGCAGAGCTTTGATTTAGAGCTGAGTGGAATTGAGTGTGGATAAAACCATAAGTGTGTTAGTGTTTTTGTTTTGTTGTTTTCCTGTGCACTTGTGCCAGTACATATTTTGAGGTTTGCATCATTGCATACACTTGTGTGAATTGATTTTATCAGTTTACTGCATTTAGTGACTGTGTTTAATGAATGAGGCTGAAATGAAGTGCAATCAGGGGAACTCCTCATCAGAGCAGAATAAAGGATAATAAAATGTCCAGTAGTTGCTTCTTCACCCCTAGAAATAGTTGAGGCAAACCTCCAACAAACAGCTTCACTTACCAAGCAAAGCTCAGCTGGTCATCCTTCACATGCATCCTGTTGCTCTTGCCTTATGGGATTATTTCCTGGTGGAAAATATATCTGAGGAGTGGGACTTGCCCAGGAAGGTTTCCCCAAAAAAACATGTTTTATTCATCCAGCGTGTCACTTGGAGTGGCTTGTTTTGGTCTTTGTTTAATGTTTCTTCTGAAGACCAACATGTGCGTGTGTGTTTAGTTGCTATTTTGGTGTTTCTGTCTGCATTTCTTTCTCTCTCTCCCCTCTCCCTTTCTCTCCATAGTGCGTGAATGAGTTTGTGCATGTGTTTGTGTGGGTGTTTCATCCCTGGAGAGATGAAAAGCCGAGGACCATATGTTATGCAGCAGTAGGCCACAACAGACAGCACTGTTGCAGAGTTCAATAATAAGGATTGTCCAGTGGCAGAGGGCCAGTTGGAGGTTCAATTGGACCAGTGGCCTGGTTAGTTAGTTGCCAAATTGGTCCCATGCCTAAAAAGTTTTTGTCTTACTGCTTCTCACTGGCATTAAGCCTGTATCTTTGTCTTTCTCCCATGCTCTACTTTGCTATTGGCTCCCTAAAACCTGTATAATGCTTTAGCCAATCAAGAGCTTTCCTTGAAGAGTGGAAAAATGGCAGTCCATAATCACACTCTGCTCTGCCATTATGATTTGACTTGCAGAATATTATACGAAGGAGACATTTCTATGCAGTTTTAGCATAAACTATGCACAATTTTTAAAAATTTTTATATATACTCTGCAGTCCGGTCAAGGAATTTTGGGGAGATCACTGTAATCGTTTAGATGAAAGTTCACTATTGCACTCTGTACACTCACATTTGCAACAACTTTTTAATTCCGCAGATACACAGTAGTTGTCTTGTGTGACCACCTTCTTATGGTTGTGTCATGACTGTCTGTATGTTATTCCTTCCTGGTGAACCTACTGTTCCATCTCAAGCAGGTGTCGCTAAATCTAGTGACAAAGTTGCTTAGTTATAGCAACTATGAGGTAAACAGGTATAATAATCACTACTATGAGGGACAGGGAAGTCAGGGGCTCTAGCTGAGATGATGCAGATAATAATAATAATAGTAACTGTATTTCTATTCAAAACCCCAAATTAAAATCCAAATACTTATGGAACAAACGAGCATCAGGACATACACCCCCCCACCACCACATACAAAACCAAAAACCAACCAAACTCCAACCAACTGAAATGTAAGAGGTAAATACTAATTCCAATAACATTTATGTAATCAATCAGCACTGAGGTATTTGGATTCCACTGTGAGTCCAGAGATCCAGAGAGCCAGCAGCAAATGCAAACATTTCCTCATTAAGTTGTGCAAACACAGAGACAAATACAATAAAAACACAATAAAATTAACTTGACGCCACAGTGTTATTAGTGGGTCTCAGTAAATATTCTTTTAAATTGTGGCTGAAACAGAGGTTTTATTAAGCATCAGAAGGAATGTAAGACCTACAGGGTTGCATACGCTGCAATGATTAGTGGGAAAATGTTCTGTGTTATAATAAAACTTTTTAACTCTATTATGTAAATATATGTTTAAAGATGTATTTTTGTTTGTATAAATGATATAATGATCTAAATTTATATTTACTGAGCATGACTGTAATTCGTGATCACAGATGTGTGGTTGCTTATACTCAGTTTTAGGGAAGTGGATCTGCTGACAAGTGCAAATTTAGCTAAATCCACCCTGTTGTGGTTAACGGCTGTGAATGTCACTGCTGTATATTATCACACGCTAAATTAATATGAGAAGCAACACGGCACATGTGCATTTTAGACCTATCTATCTATCTATCTATCTATCTATCTATCTATCTATCTATCTATCTATCTATCTATCTATCTATCTATCTATCTATCTATCTATCTATCTATCTATCTATCTATCTATCTATCTATCTATCTATCTATCTATCTACTTAAAAATACATCCTTGCATTTTTGCTGCATTATTCAAAACACAGTTTAAATTGTCCCTTTTTCAGTGAGATGAACACAAACCCTAAATGTTTGGCAGGAAAAATAACTGAACTGCACCCAAGCCCCTCTACACAACTCAGCCACACAGATGTATGTGTATTCTCTTGTGTAATAAGGACAATCAATACTGTCACTGTAAAAAATCAGAACAAAGAAAGAGACCAAAGTGAAATTGACAGATAGGTGGGGGAGTAACAGGTTTAAAGTTAATTTGTGTTCGCTCGCTCCTTTCTCATATTGTCTCTAGAAGAATCTCCTCCCTTCATCTCACCCCCTCTTTTTTTCCCCTTTACTCTGTGTCTTTATCTACACACACACACCTTCCCCGTAGAGGTCATTTTAAAGACAAGGTTCGGGCCAATCAAGCTGAAGTTGTATAGCCCTAGTTGTGGCTGCCTGATTGAGAGTGACATTGACACGATTACGACAGACAAACTAGATTAAGAACGACATGGCACTCCCTGCCTTACTTCGTCTACCCTCTGTCCCTCTCCTTCTAGTCTGTTCCCCTTCCTTCATTCCTCTTTGTTCTCGTTGTCTGTAAATATACAGTTGTATTTCACATTTACTTTGCCCTTTAATGCATCTCTTCAGCTCATCTTTACTCATTTTTGCACCTTTCAAAACAAAACTTTCATGTACATCCAGCCAGTCAGAATGAGCCCACTCCATGTGTGGGAGCTGCTTCTATTAAATCTCACATCTCATTATCATCAGTAACCACAGGCTTATGTTGCTCAAAGCCACCAATTGCATTATCAGCAGCAAATACACATTTTCTCATGAAGTTGCTATGGGTTTATCAGAAAGTGATGCCAGTTTGTGCTCTTACCCTGGCATGGCTGCTACAGTTGACCCACACTTAGAGTGCTGTTGCAATAAATGCACCACTGTCATAACCCATGACTGTTAGAAAATGCTTGCCAGTAGGAGCCTTTTGCCAGCCAGCAATCTTCTCAAATTGTCTTGCCTCACTTTCTTGGTAGCAGCAGGTCTGGTGCTAGGCCCACAACTCATACTAACATGGGAAATGAATGCAGTGTTATGAAAAAGTAAAGATTACCTCTTGCATACTTCTCTGTCTTGGCTTTATGTGGAATGCATGAAGTCCATTTGTGTGAGGACAGAGGAGCCAAGCAGGCTGTTGCTGAAACTAGGAGTTTAACATCAAGCCATTATCCTTAGTCTGGCTGTGATAATGGCAACAGAGTATGAGCATTGCCAGGATGCAGAGTGCAGTGAGAACACCGTGTTTCAGTACCTCTGCAGCTACCCTGTTGACAGCGTAATTTAATATCACGAATACATGTTGGAGATAATTTGTTCAAAGTGACTATTAACTTTTACTGCTCAGCATCCTATTAAAGTAACATGGAGAAAGACCCAAGCTTTATCTCTTAAGCTGAATTATGGTTAAGCGGGGGAAGCACACTGGCAGTGGGCTGGCAGTCCATGGATGGCCCATCTACCTGCAGAGAGCATCTGGTGTCGATGGAAGCAATTTACAAAGTATTTGGTACAACTGGTCTGTAGACTACTCTCGTTTGTGCTGTTGTTGGTCCATCAGCCAGCCACAGAAAAGAGTTATAACATACAAAGAGCTGAAATGAAACTGAGTTTTAAAAATAATGAAAAGCATTCACTGCAA
>JAMQGT020012734.1:0-79063 GCA_024447675.2 Pterophyllum scalare | reverse complement strand
TCCAATAAATTTCATTCCACTTCACGATTGTGTCCCACTTGTTGTTGATTCTTCACAAAAAATTACAATTTTATATCTTTATGTTTGAAGCCTGAAATGTGGCAAAAGGTTGAAAAGTTCAAGGGGGCCGAATACTTTCGCAAGGCACTGTACTTCATTTTTAATGGCAAGGTGGGGGTGACTTCTCTGGTTGCATGAAAGTCATGGGAAAAATGACTCTTGGGCTTTCTTGATCTGTGACCTCAGTGAGCACCCCCTGATGAGTTCATGAGTATAATTTCTAGTTTTAAGTCTTATTGAAAATAAGATGATGCTATTTTTTGTGATTATTAGAGTAAAGGGCTATAAGCAGGGCATAATTGAGGTTGGGTTACCTGGTGACTGACAAGCTGCTATTGTATGATAGTGGAGTGTTTCTTGGTTTTTAAGTCAGATACACTCTTTGCTCAGGAGCAGCATAGGCTGTACTGTAATGTTTTAACAGTGGTGCTACAGTTTTTTGCAGGCCGCACCAAAAAGCACTTCCACCCACATATGCATTGGTTCCAAAACGTTAATATATTTATCTGAACATTAATGCTTTTGAATGAATGAATGAATGAATGAATGAATGAATGAATGGATGAATGGATGAATGAATGAATGCCTTTATTAGTCCCCAATGGGGAAATTGCAGTTAACAGAACACCCATCCAAGGAATACAACAACAGAACAAACAGGGGAGACAGGTGTCTGAGGTCACGCAGCCTTTACTTTTAGTTGGTTAATAGCTGGAAAGTCTAGTAGAGTCTTATGCTTGTATTGTATGCCATTTGAGCATGTGCTATACACAGATATAATAGTACGCTTTTCATGTCTTAGAAAATTGGGTCCACAAAAGGGTGATGAGACAACGGTCACGTCCATCTTTGTACAGTTTACAGTTTATACAGAAGTCCATTTTCTAATATAAATAAAATACAGAGGGTGTAATTTTTTGTGCAACCGTCAGACTATAATTTGTGTCGTTTTCTGTTAGATAACCCAATACTTTTGTTGCACTGTGGCCTATTTACGCTGCTAGCTTTGTTGTACTACAAACCTCTCCTTGCACATTAGCTCGTTGCATCTGCAACAACACTTGCTGCTACTGCTCGAGGGTAACACTTTTCAAAGCCAGTTGAGTTGCTTTGGTTTGCTTCTTCCTGCTGCTGCTAACAGGTTAACTGTTAACTTCGCAACGATCAACACACTTGAAGCCTGAAATTGGACATTCCTGTTCTCCTGTTGGGAGCACAGTAAACTCACCTGGAAAGGTTTCGTTTGCTTAACTGTTGCTAGCATGCTCAGCTTGAGTTGATGCTTTGGGTTTACTCAGTGTTTGTGACTGGAAATGTTGGTTATTTCTGCTTCAGTGCTGCTGTGATGATTGCAGGTAAACACCTTTCTGTGGTTGTTGATTGGCATGAGCACTATGCTGCTTTGGTAGTAGTCAGAAGTTTCTGTGCAAAGCCCCTTGGGCTCATCTGGCTTTGCATAAATTTAGTATAGGGTCTGGCAGAGAGTATACAGTATTTTTAGTTAAATGCATGGCACGGGCACATGTTGTCATGTTGGCTTTGTGACATGTTTAACATCGCTTGTTTAACAGGTTGTCACATTTGCAGTTTATCAACACTAAACTCAAGCTAATTTTAACATGCAAATTCCTCATATTTTTTTTTTTTACCTTTCAGAATGAAAAGCAAGACGCTCAGGACTTTGACTGGGAATGACCTCACAGCTCTAAATCTGCAGATTCTGCCAATCCGCTGATCCCTTAATTTCCGTGTGGGAAGTGAAATGTTTTACTTGACCTGACTGGCTCAACTGATGCAAGCTATTGCCGGAACACTCCTGTATAACATGCTGGAAATGCCACCAATGATGTTAACATCAAAATTTCAGTTTTAGACAAGATTTCTATTCATGTGGAACATTGATGCCCGCTAATGACTCAGACGGCAGGATCTGAAGTGACATTTTGAAGTGACATTTTAAACTTCAGGGAACATTATGCTCCATGCGCCTGCCTGGTGTTACACCTTTGCCTTCCACCATCACTGCCTGTAGGTGCCCTTGAGCAAAGCACTGATTCCCAACCTACTGTGGATTTTGTCATGGATGTGTCTACGGAAGTGTGTGACCTAAGCTGAACTTTGTTGATTCAAAACTGGTACTTCACAGTTAACACTGCTAGCTTTATATTAAAGAAAAATTGATACTATAGAAATCCTGAGGAAATCCTCCACTGTAAACTGCAGACAGCAGATGAGGTGCTGACATTTCTTAAGTTCTCAGATTTTTAAAAAATGCCATACATTTCAGTAGAGTGAACAGTTTCCACTCTGTTTCTAATCTGGTTTCTAACCACATGATGCTCACATGAACATGCTGGGTGTGAAAATCATCACATCCCCTCAGTCATTTGCCCCTTTTTATTTATGTCAATGCGAAATGTATTTTACTGTTGACGTTAATAGCAAGACAACAGATGGAGCAAAATATATTATACTTGGATATATCTGCCTTTACCTGTCTTTACCTGCCAGATTGAATTAACTTCATAGAAGCACACTCCATGCTTAATGTGGCTCTTGGGTCCAGAGTGACTGAAAACTGTTGAAAGGATTAGCGTTAAGACATTCATATTCCCAGCAGTGGGATGGGGGTGCAGTGGTTAGATAAGATAAGAAATGATAATATAAGATAAGATAAGATAAGATAATACTTTATTTGTCCCACATTGTGGGAAATTTACGGTGTTGCAATTCGCAAATTGGATGGATGGATGGATGGATGGATGGATGGATGGATGGATGGATGGATGGATGGATGGATGGATGGATGGTTGGATGATGGATGGATGGATGGATGGATGGATGGATGGATGGATGGATGGATGGATGGATGATGGATGGATGGATGGATGGATGGCAGCAGGGCCAAGTTCTTAAATACCTTTCTTAACATGGGCTTGATGGAGTGGCTTTTACACGTATTACAAATATTTGTGGTTCTTCTATAGTTTTATGACCAAATACCTTTAAAACTTGAAATGAGCTGGTGAGATGGTTCAGGCATACCTGTGAAACCAGGAGGAGATCTTGTAACAGACCCAGGACATGTTGTGGAAATTATTTCTCCTGTCTGGCTTGAGAATGTCTGGCCCTATGAGAAGTTGGTCTCTACCACCGGCTCCAGCTCTGCCATGAGGCTGAACTCTTTGGTTAGTCGATAAATTTTAAATATCACAGGATTCAAAGGTGAGTTATGAAGCATTTACAGTCCAGTCTTTGGTGTCTACAATGGCTGTGCAAGAATACTAGAAATTTATCCTGGTGCAGCCGTGGTATCCATGGTCACTGTCAGGTCAGGTCAAAGTAAACGTCATCACTTTAAATTGCACCTAAGCTCATTTTCAAGCATACATTCTTATTTTTCATTATTATCATTATATCATGTTTAACATGAGCATCCATCACTGGAACATCTTACAAATGACTGAAAATAAGGAAAATCACATAAGGTGATGATGCTCTTTAGTATTTGTCTTTTATTTGAGTAGGCATTGGCAAACAGCCATAAAACAAATTCATGTAGAAAATAAGTTTTTTCTTTCTACTGCATCACTATGATGGACCTTTGGGTTCCCCCGCGTACCAGATCACACTTTAGCCCTGCTTGTTCTTTGTGTTGGAGACTATTTGTCTAAACTTTCCCCTCTATTTGTATCAGAGAGTTTCAGCTCTCGGGTCTTATTCACAGTGTCATGGAACCATTGTATTTTTAGTCCATGAGTGAACAGCCCCATTATTAAGTATTTAAATTCATCTTATAAAAGTAATATTGTATTATAAGTGTACAGAAGTACTTCATTTTTGTTGTAGTGATCATTCTGCCACTGTGTGTGTGTGTGTGTGTGTGTGTGTGTGTGTGTGTGTGTGTGTGTGTAGAGAGAGAGAGACTGTGCTTTTCTGTATAAAAGAATGTGGTTTTGTGTGGCTGTGGGTATTTTTATGAATTTGTGTGTGTATTCATATGTGCATGTGTGCGTCTTCATGAACTGGTGGGTGTGTGAGGACGCGCATGCTTTGGTGAGTGCAGCTTGGTGGACAATCTGTCAGCTCAGGTTAACCTGATGCTGAGTGGCCACACCTCGAGGGTGTGCAGGCCTGCGAGGCAGGCTCTCTCTCATCAGCAGCATTAGGCCGCCGTGCGTGATGGCTGCTGACCCCCGGCGGAGCATTGGGCGTGATGGTCGGCCGGTGTTGGGCGCCAATGACGCCAGGTCTCCGGGCTCACTTCCTGCCAGGAGCAGCCCTCACTCTCCTGCTGTCAAATAGTAAGTGGCGATGGGAAAGATGGCACTTTGGGTGATATTTGCTGGGCCTCATCAAGGACACCTTGTTATAGTGGATTAGAGTTGGGGGGGGGGCAGTTCTAGCAAAACTTTCACAACTTAGAATAGAGAATTTAAAGATAAGGTTTGTTTGATATTTTGGCCCAAGATTTGGGCATTTTTGTAGAGCTTTTTTAAATTGTGGTCCTTAAACTGCTTAGACAAACTTATATAGAAGCAAATAACTGTGTATTATAAACACGCATCACCACTAAACCGACCAACTTCTTTCTACTTTGTTCAAGCGTACTTTCTGTGGTTGTGATTTGACCTATAAATAAAGTACCTGACTAAATGGCATTGCCAAAGATGAAAACAGGAGCTCTGATTTAAAGCTCTTTTCAAAATCAACCTTTGTTTTAAGGTAACTCGCTCACTACACTTCATTCCTTTTATTGATATCATTTTCTCAGCAGCACTGAAGGTTTGCTGGCTGGATTTCAGAGCTGTAATCTGTGAATGGAGACGTTTGGCTCCTTGTTGTGTGATGGTCAACAACAGCAGCAGGTGCACCATGGGGAGGAACAACAGGGAGGCAGGGCCACCACCAGGAAATGACCCCTGCCACAGAGACAACAACGAAAAATCCAGGGTTTTCGAGCTTTGAAAATATGAAGTGACAAAGGGTGCCCTTTGTGTGGGAATTGACGTGATACAAGGCTGACACTGTGCAGCCTCTAGGGGTTGATCTTCCAGTCAGGATCAAATGCCAAAACTAGGTCAGGGGGAAGAGAGAATAAGAGACAGAGTTGGGGGGGGGTTAATATTGAGACAAAAATGTGGCATCTTATTTTAGTATTTAACAACTTAACCAGAAACAGACTGAGTGGATCAGGTTCACCATCATCATCACCTCACACTAACACTTTCAAACATTTCCACAAAATGCAAACATGCCCGTTTCATCAGACAGTCAGCAGTCGGCAGACAGTCACAGACTTGTGGTTTCATTGTCAGTGTCGGTATGGTCCAAACTCTTGAAGACACCTGTGGTTGCTACTGCAGGATCGCTACACGGTTGCAAACAGAAGCCAGCTGATAGTGACACAGGCAGCAATTGAACTTTAAAGAGTTGCATAATTTAGATGCTTTGCAGGAAGGTATGTAGTAGCCATTATGAATATTATCTGTCACTACTAGGGCTGAATATCTCAGTTCAGGACTATTTTGGGTCACATGGAATTTTGTTGCCATTGTCACAAAGCCACTTCCAGTTCCATAGAAGTCCATAGAAGTGTAGGGCAAAACAAGCCTTGGGCTTAACCTCTCCAAACAATTTCCTGATGAGTTTGAAACAGTGATTTCGAGGTTTCAAAACAGGACTTCAGAAACCAGTGGGTGATGGTCAATTCTCCTGCCTGAAAAGAAGTTTTTATCCCAGCTGTCACTGGGCAAGAGAGTACTCACTGGACAGGATCACAAAGTAACTGAGCAGGTCAGTCAGGCACACAGGCTCAGGGAGAATATGCAGAAAGGCTCCAGCTGACTGGCTGGTTCAAACCAGAAACTGAATGTCACCATGCACCTTTATAATGTCTCCTTTAAAACTGTATTAAGTATTAAGATTCAGTTCAAGTCGCTGAACTGGACCAGTGGGCAGTGTTTCTGGTGTCATTGAAAATTGTTGCTTTCAGGCCCCTCTTCTGTGGAACCAGCTCCCAGCTTGGATTCGGGACACAGACACCCTCTCTATTTTCAAGATTAGGCTTAAAACTTTCCTTTATGATCAAGCTTATAGTTAGGGCTGGATCAGATGACCCTGAACCACCCCTTAGTTATGCTGCTATAGGCCTAGGCTGCTGAGGGGGGGGGGGTCCCATAATGCACTGTTTCTTCTCATTCACCTTTATTTACTTGTTTGTACTTCACTCTGTATTTAATCATTATTATTAATCTCTGTCTCTCTTCCACAGCATGTCTTTTGTCCTGTCTCTCTCCCCTCAGCCCCAACCAGTCGCAGCAGATGACTGCCCCTCCCTGAGCCTGGTTCTGCTGGAGGTTTCTTCCTATTAAAAGGGAGTTTTTCCTTCCCACTGTCGCCAAGTGCTTGCTCATAAGGGGTCGTTTTGACTGTTGGGTTTTCTCTGTGTTATTGTAGGGTCTGTACCCACAATACAAAGTGCCTTGAGGCGACTGTTTGTTGTGATTTGGCGCTATATAAATAAAATTGAATTTAATTTGAATTGAATTGAATTGAATTGAATTGAATTGAATTGGTCTATGCAATGTATTTATCTACAGATAATGTGGATTGCTGTGCAGTTGCACAAACAAGTCACGCATGTTAGTGAATATAACTTCTTCTTTTAAATTGCATTAAGACATAAAGTTATGCACAATAAATAGTTTGATTACTTCGAGTGACATGTCCACATCTTCTATACAGTCAATGTAATTACACTATACAGACAAAGGTACTGAGCCACCTGCATAAAACACCTACAGGAGCTGCATGGCAGTGGAACCCAGCGCCACGAAGCTCCTGCTGCACCGTTTTTGTACTGATGTTAATGCCTGAGGGGGTTTGAACTCTGCAGTTCTTGAGTCATCAGTGGGTCAGTGACCTTTACGCTTCTCAGCACTAGGTGACCCCGCTCTGTAACTTTACGTGGTCTTTGTGTTGTTGTGCTTCTACTTTGCAATGATGCTACTTACAGTTGATCGTGGAATGAATTTAGTAACTCATTTGTCCACAAATGTCTGTAAAGGCAGGTGGCATGGCCAGGTGCTTGGTTTTATACAGCTGTGGAAATAGGGCTGAACACCTGAATTCAAAGATGAAGAGACTGTGTGGTTTGATAGAAAAAAAGTGCTTGGGTGAGTGAACTATGTTGTATAGAGTGCTCAAATGGAAAAGTGCTATATAAGAAGCAGTCCATTTACCAATACTTCTGTCCATATGCTGCATCTTATTTTGAAAATCAACACATTTAGGAAGTGGTAAAAAAACCTCTCCAGTTCCTCTTTTAATGGACCTGATTCTGTTGGGGCCTCTTGGTCAGGTCATGTTTGTAAATGAGAACTGGTTCTCAAACATTTTACTTAGTTAAAGGCTAAATAAAATAAATAAACAAATAAATTGTGTATATTAGATTATTTTAAAACAGATATCTTCAGCTCAGGACTCCAAGAAATTGATTTCACGGTTATTCTGTTTCATTTTTGTCAAAAAACAATAGCTATCTTATAGATTTAGCTTGCAATCTTAATTTTTAAAAGGCTGTAAATTATTGGGTTTGTCTGTTTGTTAAATTAATTGACATCACAGCAAGGTAAATCAGATTTTCAACAATTCCACCTTTAAATATGGGTTATAGTGCACACTAAAAATTCATGCCAACAAGATGAAATGCCAGCCTCTTTTCCCTTCCACTCCCTTTCTGCCTACAAGCCATTGCCTGCCTCCAAAGTTCTCATCCTGGAATGAGAGATGAACAACAGCAGTAATAACAACAACTGGTCTGATCTTCCCCTCCAGAGGAAAAGGGGTCTGGCTGGTCCAAGCGCGCCAGCGACCGACCCTCCCTCTGGCCCTTGTTTGTCACAAGCTGACCCTTCCGTTTAATTAATTAAAATTAGCATCTGTCCCCTTGGCATTGACTTGTTACGTCAGATAGAATCAGCTTTTGTATCAGCGGGCCCCTGGGGCTGCTGGCCCTAACGAGGCCCAAGATCCTAATTAGACGATATAAAAGGGGAGGTGAGTGGGGGGGGGGGTAAGAGGGAAGCTGGACAAGGAGGGCTGGGGAGGGAGGGCCTGAGCAGGGGGGCAGAGAGAGTCCTGCTGGGCTGAGTTGCCCCAGAGGGAAATGGGGTATTTATACACCCAGGACCTACACATGATGGAGTGGAGGAGGCAGAGGAGATGAGCAGCCCTGATTCTTTCTCTGTCTGTTGTATATCCTCTCTCTTTCTCTGTTTACCTTCCTCTGTCTTTGTCCAGTATGTCTTGGTATTTGTCTCTTTCTACCTCCCACTCACTTGTTCTCACCCCATTGTCGCAGTAAAACAAGAAATACAGGAACAGACATGAATGTACAATCACAGATTTGAGGATAAATCCAGCAAGCCCTCTGATTTCTGAAATAATATTTTTCCAGCAAATGTTTGTAGCCAGTTTTTTTACAGTTTTATGAGTGCTGGTGTGAGGAAATGCCTGAAAGAGGTATGAATGTGGCCAGACATAAAATATACTATATATATATATATATATATATATATATATATATATATATATATATATATATATATATATATATATATATATATATATATATATATATATATATATATATATATATATATATACTATATATATATAGAGAGAGAGAGAGAGAAGAGAGTTTAGGAACTTCCTTGTCATATGAATATATTCGAAAGACACAGATGTGTGATCCTCTCTGTCTCTAGCTGCTGCTCGCTACTTGGACTGCTGCCAGCTCTTGTTGTCTAAAACCACAGCTGTATATCTCAGCTACACCGCACCCTCTTAAGCATCAGGGCTGGTGGCTCTGCCTGTGTTTTCAAGCTCGTGTCATGTCCTGATCCTCTCAGTGTCCGGGGGTCGGTGGAGACAGATGCTGGTGCTCGGGCGGCCCTGCTGACGAGGGACCAGCCAACATGAGCAGACAGGATGTGGGCAGCAACTTGTCCCAGATAGACGTGTCTCAGTAAAATAGTGGGTGACATGAGAGGATGCCCATGTGGTGGGAGATGTTAAAACTTCCTGAAAGTATAAGAAGAGGAGGGTGTGAGATCGACAGAAAGTGAGACTGAGAATATATCAGTTTTAATCCACAGCAGGTCTACAAGCATGCACGAGATGCAGAAACATATTTGCAAACACATATAAATAATATATACAGTGGTGTGAAAAAGTGTTTGCCCCCTTCCTCATTTCCTGTTTTTTTGCATGTTTGTCACACTTAAGTGTTTCGGAACATCAAACCAATTTAAACAATAGTCAAGGACAACACAAGTAAACACAAAATGCAATTTGTAAATGAAGGTGTTTATTATTAAAGGTGAAAAAAAATCCAAACCATCATGGCCCTGTGTGAAAAAGTGATTGCCCCCCTTGTTAAAACATACTATAACTGTGGTTTTTCACACCTGAGTTCAATTTCTCTAGCCACACCCAGGCCTGATTATTGCCACACCTGTTCTCAATCAAGACATCACTTAAATAGGAGCTGCCTGACACAGTAAGGTCCACCAGAAGATCCTTAAAAGCTACACATCATGCTGAGATCCAAAGAAATTCAGGAACAATTGAGAAAGAAAGTAATTGAGATATATCAGTCTGGAAAGGGTTATAAAGCCATTTCCAAAGCTTTGGGAATCCAGCGAACCACAGTGAGAGCCATTATCCACAAATGGCGAAGACATGGAACAGTGGTGAACCTTCCCAGGAGTGGCCGGCCGCCCAAAATTACCCCAAGAGCGCAGCGACGACTCATCCAAGAGGTCACAAAAGACCCCACAACAAGGTCCAAAGAACTGCAGGCCTCACTTGCCTCAGTTAAGGTCAGCGTTCATGCCTCCACCATCAGAAAAAGACTGGGCAAAAATGGCCTGCATGGCAGAGTTCCAAGGAGAAAACCACTGCTGAGCAAAAAGAACATTAAAGCTCGTCTCAATTTTTCCAAAACACATCTTGATGATCCCCAAGACTTTTGGGAAAACATTCTGTGGACCGATGAGACAAAAGTGGAACTCTTTGGAAGGTGTGTGTCCCATTACATCTGGCGTAAAAGGAACACTGCATTTCAGAAAAAGAACATTATACCAACAGTAAAATATGGTGGTGTTAGTGTGATGGTCTGGGGCTGTTTTGCTGCGTCAGGACCTGGAAGACTTGCTGTGATAAATGGAACTATGAATTCTGCTGTCTACCAAGAGATCCTGAAGGAGAATGTCCGACCATCTGTTCGTGTACTCGAGCTAAAACGAACTTGGGTTCTGCAGCAGGACAATGATCCTAAACACACCAGCAAGTCCACCACTGAATGGCTGAAGAAAAACAAAATGAAGACTTTGGAGTGGCCTAGCCAAAGTCCTGACCTGAATCCTATTGAGATGTTGTGGTATGACCTTGAAAAGGCCGTTCATGCTCGAAAACCCTCTAATGTAACTGGATTAGGACAATTCTGCAAAGATGAGTGGGCCAAAATTCCTCCAGAACGCTGTAAAAGCCTCATTGCAAGTTACCGCAAACGCTTGGTTGCAGTTGTTGCTGCTAAGGGTGGCCCAACCAGTTATTAGGTTTAGGGGGCAATCACTTTTTCACACAGGGCCATGATGGTTTGGATTTTTTTTCACCTTTAATAATAAACACCTTCATTTACAAATTGCATTTTGTGTTTACTTGTGTTGTCCTTGACTATTGTTTAAATTGGTTTGATGTTCCGAAACACTTAAGTGTGACAAACATGCAAAAAACAGGAAATGAGGAAGGGGGCAAACACTTTTTCACACCACTGTATTCATACAATTCAGCAGGATGATTGGCTGCCTCCTATCAAACTGTCCATCATTGCTTTTCTTCTCTCTTTATTCTTCCTTTTCCCCTTCTGTGGTTTGGTTTTATGCACCAACCATGACTCTACTTGGGCTATAAAAAAAGAACCCACTGTTTTCCAAACTCTTTAAATACTCTTGATCACTTCATCAGCAGCTTGGCTAGAGTAAAGTTAAATGCTGCCTTGACCTTCAGTGTTCACCTGTTCTGTCTTTTTTACATTTTATTCATGCTTACATCTGAAGTGCCAGTTTATTAAATATCTTTAATTTTTTATTGTATCATGAGAGGTTCAGCTGTGTCTACGTGTGTGTGTTTTCAAATGTGTGTAGGAATGTTCTGCACATATTTCTGACTGACTTGTTCATATTGTAGCTGCACGCGGCTGTGTGGGCTGAACTGATGATGGTGGTTGGGTAGGTGGCTGGTGGGGTGGGGGGTTGATGGTGGGTGGCTGGGTGGGATCAGTCATCACCCAGTTTTGCGACTAAGAGGACTGGGACCACATGCCCCTATTTTAACTGTGTCAAACTGAAGTTGCCTCTCCAAATCATGTCCCTGTCACATACATCAAAACACCCCCAGTTTCTTTTCAAACATCGCTTTTATGATTTTAATTTTAGTTTTAGTTACTCTGTGTGTTTCTTTTATTTGAATTCATGCATTTCGGTGGGAACTTAGATGACATTGTAGGGTCTTTACCTTACAATATAAAGTGCCTTAAGGTGACTGTTTGTTGTGATTTGGTGCTGTATAAATAAAATTGAATTAACTGATGTGAGAGGAGGATAAATCAACTCAACTAGATGGTGAAAAAATAGGCGATGTGGGGAAATGTTGATCACTGGCTGCTGTTTAATTTGTGTTTGTGTGTGTGGTTATGTGTGTGACTGTGTGTGTGGCTGTGTGGGCGTCTGTCCAGCGTAGCTATGAGGAACTCCTTCAGCCAGTCTCTACGTTTGTCAGCTGGCAAGCATCCTCAATATAAGCACTCTAATTGCTCAGAAAATTACAGCTAACAGTGATTCCACTTGACACGGCCTGACATTATGGTGACACCCCCCCGCCCCAATTTCTTTCTCCTCCCTTCCTGACACCCTCCTCTGGATAATGTGCCGGCCCCCATTGACCAGAGCCGTACCCTCTGTGACCGCCGAGTGCCCTCTGCTTGTTGAAGCTGTCCAAAGCATACAAAGTTCAGTCTGATTTGGTAACACTTTCTGCCACCTTTCATATGTCAGCCAAACATCATATCGTCCTCTGTGCAGCATGTGAGATCCATGCTCTGCATGTTCTCGTGAGAAAACGTATGGAGTGCCAGCTAGTGTTTAAAGACCGTGAAATACGGCTGTTTGACTTCTATTAAATGCACATTTTCATGTTAATCTAAGAGAAACACAGGGAGAATAGGGGCGTAAGACCTTACACAACAGAGAGATTTTCTGTTTTCCACAAAGACTTTTTGCCATTGACACTTTTTGGATGTATGCATATGTGAATCTGAGTAAATGCCTGCGTGTGCATGTGGATGGATGTGTTCATATAGCTTGGCCCCTGCAGGCCAAGACGTGTCACCTCTTTGTCTCGTCACTATTAATGTGAGCATGGCCAGCCGGGCATTGAGCTGCCACAGATCAGCAGGCGAATCCCTTTTCTTACACCCTTCCCCTCCCACCACGCTGCCTTCAGCACCACGATTAAATATCCTTTACTGTCCAGGCATCACCTCTGGCACATGCAACTTTTTTAAAATTTTGAGTCAGAACCTGTCTGTCTCTGGTGCTCGGGGTACAATGCATCACAGTGCCAGAAGATGCCCAGCAGGCGCTGCTGTGGTGGCAGAGAGGCTCAGCAGTCATAGCTGTGCATGGCAGGCGCCTCACAGGCGTCATACTTGTGACTGAAAGCCATAATGTCACAACAGCAATCTGCAGCTTTAACCTGTAGCGTTACCTTACAGTAGCACATATATGGTGGGTATGGGGACATTATGGTTGTTGCTACAGGCAGGTAGGATATGCTTCCCTTGTCACACTGTGCAGCAAGCCCCTCCATTAAAGTGACCTTTTTGTTGCATGACTATGTGCAGAGCACCACGTATGTAGTAAACATCATGACTTTGTGGCTGAGACGGTGTGAATGTGGAGATGTTTAAAAGCTAAAGCAGAAGCAGACCTCAGATTTAGCCCTGATAACAGATTTTATAGATAGCGCTCACGCTGGTGTATATAAGGTGCGCCATTAATCTTAGAGTTAATAGGAAATGGGTTCAAAGCTGTCACATCTCCGTTAGGCATCAGGCCAACGGGGAGTCATCACATCTTGTGACACTTGAATCTGAAAAAACTGAATTTGCACGAGCACATTAGTGATATAAATCTGAAGAAATCAGAGTTTAACAACAAGTGAAATCTCCCATCAGAGTAACTTAATTATCAGTGTTGAGGGTTTTTTTTATTTTCAGACAGTGTTCTTAGTGTCTGCACATTATGCTTTTTTTTAATCTCACATAAATATATTCCCAATTGGAAAATGCATTTCCGCTCACATACACAACACAAACTGACATCCACTTATTGGCACTAAGTCCAAGTTCAACATACAAATTTAAAGAAAGTTCAGTTTCCTTTATTGAAAATGATTTACAGCCTTGTTTCCTCTTACTGTAAGTTTTCTACTTAACCACACAAACACTGTGGGTGAATCCCACACACTTGCATGTTGATATACTTGATATACTTTTAGTCTGTGATGCTCAGACTTAGTCAGTGGAAGCCTCATGACTCAGAGTTGACTCCACTAACTGAGAGAGAGACGACCACTCATTATCGAGTCCAAGCGGCAGAGTCACAAACCGAGCCACAGCCCTCTGTGTCATCCTCCGTGTCATGACTACAGAATGGAAATTATTACTTATAGTGCGAGTCATTAATAGGGCAGTGGCTCTGTGTTTCCTATTTGGCAATTTTTCTTTCGGCTTCTCCAAATGTGTTGTCTTTCCATCATCCTACGAACAAACCTCTCTGCTCATCGCTGTATGTTGAGTAGCTTTATCGATTCAAAAGCCATATTTCTTTTGCATATGAGCAAAGGAATGCCTAGAGACTCTTTTAAATAGAGGTTAAATCATCTGATACTCACAGTAACTGGATTTCACCAAGTCAAAAATGTATGTATGGTGGTGGGGGGATTCAGTCTGGAAATAGCTCATAATTGTTTAAAAGTGAGAAAGCTGTCTGTAAATTCAGATCAGATTGGATGCTTTTACTTGGTAGTATCGTGATGGCACATATCCACCAGTTAAAGTTGATATTGCCCTTATTGTAAAAAAATGTATTTGTAGGTCAGAATAAAGTGACTCATCACAATAAAAATACACTTAGTGAGAGCTCACTTGGAGACCCTTGCCTGAACTAAGATGAACCTTTCTCAGATTTCACAAAAACAGTTACATGCATGCCACATGTCTGTTGGGCAATGGTGAGTGCAGGTTTTGTTAAGGTGAGATCACGGGGAAGATAATCTCAGCTGAAGGCTGCATTTAAACTTTTAGTTTCCCAACTAGTCACAGCGACTAGAACATGAATACCAAATCACCTGTTTGGGTTATTTTTGTTTAAACTGGACAAAAACACCCACCCTCACCTGTGGTCATTGGCTGTGGGTACTGACTGAAACAATGAGGTCATGGATACATGTGGTGGATATGAAGGGTGTCTGGTCTCTACCTCAGAGACAGGGTAAGGAACTCAGACGCAGAGTACAGCAAGTATGCTTTCACATCAAAAGGAGCCAGATGAGGTAGTTCGGCCATGTTACTGGGATGACTGGTGGATGCCTCCTAGGTGAGGTGTTTTGGGCATGTCCTATCATGAGGAGGAGCTGGAGGGATTACATCTCTCAGCTGGCTTGGGAACTCCTTGGTGCCCCCCAGAGGAGCTGGAGGAGGTGGTCAGGGGCAGGGAAGTCGTGCTTTCTCTGCTTAGATTCCTGCCCCTTTGACCAGATGGATGGATGGATGGATGGATGGAGTGTAGCAGTAAATAGAACCAGCACGTGGCTACTTTGCCTATCATGGACTCTGGAATTGCATGCTAATTCAGAAACATCACCCACATGATTCAATTCAATTTATTCAATTTATTTTATTTATATAGCGCCAAATCACAACAAACAGTCGCCTCAAGGCGCTTTGTATTGTGGGTAAAGACCCTACAATAACACAGAGAAAACCCAACAGTCAAAACGACCCCCTATGAGCAAGCACTTGGCGACGGTGGGAAGGAAAAACTCCCTTTTAACAGGAAGAAACCTCCAGCAGAACCAGGCTCAGGGAGGGGCAGTCATCTGCTGCGACCGGTTGGGGCTGAGTGGAGAGAGACAGGACAAAAGACATGCTGTGGAAGAGAGCCAGAGATTAATAATAATGATTAAGTACAGAGTGAAGTATAAACAAGTAAATAAAGGTGAATGAGAAGAAACAGTGCATTATGGGACCCCCCTCAGCAGCCTAGGCCTATAGCAGCATAACTAAGGGGTGGTTCAGGGTTGTCTGATCCAGCCCTAACTATAAGCTTGATCATAAAGGAAAGTTTTAAGTCTAATTTTGAAAATAGAGAGGGTGTCTGTCTCCCGAATCCAAGCTGGGAGCTGGTTCCACAGATGAGGGGCCTGAAAGCTGAAGGCTCTGCCTCCCATTCTACTTTTAAGTATCCTAGGAACCACAAGTAAGCCAGCAGTCTGAGAACGAAGTGCTCTATTGGGGTGATACGGTACTATGAGGTCTTTGAGATAAGATGGGGCCTGATTATTCAAGACCTTGTATGTTAGGAGAAGGATTTTAAATTCTATTCTGGATTTAACAGGGAGCCAATGAAGAGAAGCCAATATGGGAGAAATATGCTCTCTCTTTCTAGTCCCTGTCAGTACTCTAGCTGCAGCATTTTGGATCAGCTGAAGGCTTTTCAGGGAGTTTTTAGGACAGCCTGATAATAATGAATTACAGTAGTCCAGCCTAGAAGTAATAAATGCATGGATTAACTTTTCAGCGTCAATCTGAGAAAGGATGTTTCTAATTTTATAAATATTGCGCAGATGTAAAAAAGCCGTCCTACATATCTGTTTAATATGTGCATTGAAGGACATATCCTGGTCAAAAATGACTCCAAGATTTCTCACAGTGTTACTGGAGGCCAAAGTAATGCCATCCAGAGTAAGTATCTGGTTTGACACTGTGCTTCTAAGATTTGTGGGGCCGAGTACAAGAACATCAGTTTTATCTGAATTTAGTAGCAGGAAATTAGAGGTCATCCAGGCCTTTATGTCTTTAAGACATTCCTGCAGTTTAACTAACTGATGTGTGTCATCTGGCTTCATGGATAGATAAAGCTGAGTATCATCTGCATAACAATGGAAATTGATGCAATGCTTTCTAATAATACTGCCTAAGGGAAGCATGTACAATGTAAATAAAATTGGACCTAGCACAGAACCCTGTGGGACTCCATAATTAACCTTAGTGTGTGAAGACGACTCCCCATTTACATGAACAAATTGGAGTCTATTTGATAAATATGATTCAAACCACTGCAGTGCAGTACCTTTAATACCTATGGCATGCTCTAATCTCTGTAATAAAATGTTATGATCAATAGTATCAAAAGCTGCACTGAGGTCCAACAGGACAAGCACAGAGACGAGTCCACTGTCAGAGGCTGTAAGAAGATCGTTTGTAACCTTCACTAATGCTGTTTCTGTACTGTGATGAATTCTGAAACCTGACTGAAACTCTTCAAATAAACCGTTCCTCTGCAGATGATCAGTTAGCTGTTTTACAACTACTCTTTCAAGGATTTTGGAGAGAAAAGGAAGGTTGGAGATTGGCCTATAATTAGCTAAGACAGCTGGGTCAAGTGATGGCTTTTTAAGTAGCGGTTTAATTACTGCCACCTTGAAGGCCTGTGGTACATAGCCACCTAATAAAGACAGATTGATCATATTTAAGATTGAGGCATCAATAATTGGAAAGACTTCTTTGAACAGTCTAGTAGGAATGGGATCTAATAAACATGTTGATGGTTTGGAGGAAGTAACTATTGAAGTTAACTCCAAAAGATCAACTGGAGCCAAAGAGTCTAAACAAATACCAGCAGTGCTGAAAGCAGCCGAACATGAAGATAAACCTTGGAGATGGTTTTGAATAATTTTTCCTCTAATGTCTAAAATTTTATTTGTAAAGAAATCCATGAAGTCATTACCATGCCGGGTCAGCCGGGTCTTGATGCCGGGTCAGCTCTGAGAATCTCCCCCGGTATCTAGGTCAGCACAACAAAATGAAAACGGCATCACCTCCTGGCTTCATTCAGCAATTGTGTCTTCCAAATTAATGATTTAGTAAGTTAATTTCTCATGGAAATAAAGGAGCATAAAATCTGCCAAATGAAATGAGAAGTCATTTAAAAACCCTGAAAGCTGATATACAGTATTGGTACAGTCACCTAACCCTCTTTAGTCCCAGGCCCCTCTCCATTGGGTGAATAATGTTTATCACAAAAGTTTCCTGTTCTTGTGCCTTTTAGCCTTTATTATGCCCAGTGAAAGCAAGGTTACAGGCAATCAATCAAAACACAGATGTGTCATTATTGTTCAGCAAACATTTATTTCATGATGACCAATCAAAGCAAAAATGCACCTATTGTTTATTTAAGCTTAACTACCACTGACGTATTAAATTCTTGCATGTTTGATCTCATACTTAGTCTTTTCACGGTTTTTTCTTCTTAATTAAAGAATAGATCACTTGAGCTGTCCCCTCTTTCTAAAAGTTTTTTGTTTATATTCCACTCAGAGGAGCCTTGGCTCTGGCTGTTGGGCGGTCCTGTCACTCATCCAGCTGGAGTGATGGAGGTGTGGTGAAAGAGGTGGTGGTGGTGGTTGCTGGGGATATGTGATGTGTTGTGACAGCGGGAGCCAAGGCTAGCGGGCGGTCACCATGCGGCACCATATTGCCAGGCTCCCCGGGGATGAGGGATCAGCATGCCAGCCTTGCCAAGAAGTGCTAATAGGCGCAACACGTCTTGCTTTCACACATTAAGGCAAGCGAAGGGTGACAGATCAGAGCTGTGATACTGCCGCCTGTAAGGGGAAAAAAAGGGGCCACACCACCCATTTGCCATGCAGCGCAGGCTAATGATGAAAACTCCCCGAGTCGAGCAATATGCCCACCAATCACTTGGTTGATATGTTTGCGGACAGACGCACCTCCATCTTGCACGGAGACCAGTGCAGTCTCACTCTTCACCAGTGATGCTCAACTCCATATTGCAACTGACAATAAAGCTGCAAGTGTTGAAATGGGATCAACACTTTTCGAAGAAGACATCCACATTTTCACCCAAAGCAGCCGAGGTCAAGCGGGCTGCTTCGGGCTACAACACCTTTGTCACATTTGTTACCAGAACCCACAGCTTGAATGTACTCTGCTGAGCTGAATGTTTCACTGTGGAGAGGAAATGAGTGCTCCTGTGCACCGACTCTTTCTGCTTCCACCTTAGGGACCATATGGTTGATTTGGCAGAGCACCTGCCTCCGTTTGTTTGCCTCAAAGATGATTTGGACTTTTTAAATAGCAGAGTAGGATGCTCCAGCTGCTCCAGTTCAATTCTGTGAGTTTCATTAAAGAATCAATAAAGGCTTTACAGCATGTTTAAATAGCACATTCAGAATATACTGTGATACTTTACTCTGCCAGTTAAGCTTCTGTTTATGGAAACCTGGCATGTTTGGCTAATAGTGGAGGCAAAAATAATGAATAATTAGAACAAAATGGAATAGCCTGCAAACTTTATTATATTAAATGTGTATAATTTATTTAGTTCAGTTTGGTGCTTTTAATGGTGCATGGACCATAGGGGTTCCTTTTGCATAATTTGGTTTTGGGGCTGTTTTTAGGCCTCTTGGATTCAATTAGTGGAAACCTGAATGTGCTTCAACGTAGTGGTAGCAGCTGACCTTTCAATGTAATGACGCCCCATGTACAGCAAGTGGTTTTGCCATGCTGATGTTAAAAGAAGCTGACTGATCTGCACCAAGTCCTGACCTTAACTTCCACTAACACCTTTGGGGTGAACAGAGACAAACATGACCCCGGTACAGATCAGGTCAGCAATCCGTCTCACTAATGAAGATTTGCCAGAAACAAGTCTGGAAGATAATGTTTATGCTCACTGTTCTTATTAGGATTTTTCTGTCTTTGCTAAAACTGAACACAGAAACATATGACGGTGTCTGGGGCATTGTCCCAAGTTGTCCTTTTTCACATGTAGCATGCAGCAGGAGATAACAGCGCTCCAGACTCGGTGAGGGTTCTGCCTGTGCAGAGAATGCAGGAGATAGAGCATATATAATAATGCCCACCCAACTGTGAAAGTATTAACTTGTGCTTTTTGTGCATGAGCGGACATTAGACAGACTCTGTACTTGTGATGTGGAAGATTAAAAACTGTTTAGTATCCAATCCACCTGATTTGGACATTAGCATTCTCACGCAGCTTCAGATTCATGGCAGTGGTCCATGCGTGAAAACGACACTTAAAAACTGAGCAGACAAGCTGAGGAAATTGTGCTTATCAAGGATCCTACTCCAGGTCTATCCGAAGCTGCGCTCTGGCTTGTTCCTCTCGTCGTCTTTATCACCAGTGCATAATAAGTGCATTGCGATGGGGCTTATTGAGTGAGTTTATTGGCAAAAATGGGGAAGTTCTGCACACATTCGGCTCCAAGAAATAATTCAATCCTTAAATATTTTATACAAAAGAGATTTTTTGATTTGTGGGCTCTTCCTCGGGCGTTTGTCAAAAGAAATTTTACCTGGATGTGCACATACTTTCTCTTTTCTCTGAAGTCATGCAGTGACTCCGGTGTGATAAAAGACACGCATCGGTTTTTCCTATTTTTCACAAATAGAAGAAGATTTGCATTTGTTGGTTGGAAATAAGATTGGACTGAAATATATTTTCAACTATTATGATAATTTTCTTGTGCTCTAAGTGAGACTGTCTGCCTTTAAAAGTTTTTTTTTTCTGTGTCAGTGGGACAAAGGTGAACTTGGCTGTACTACATGCCAGGCAGCTGGGTAGATACCCTGATGAAGAGCTGCCTGTTCTTGATCAAATATTAAAGCAGAAGGTGGTGCTGAGAGTAAAAGCTGGTACTGTATGGGAAAGGTTCCTTCTAATACTGACCACAGATACCCTCTACCATCCATCATTAATAATGTGCCATTGATAAGAACATGCATTCATATATACGCTATATTAAGATACTTTGTGCAGTGTCCTAACATAGCATGCACTATATTTGTATATTTGTTTCATACAGCAGGCTTAACTGCTCAGTGCAAAATTATGAAAATAATGTGAATAATTTATGGAGACCTCTTTGTCACCCCTAATGTTTGTGGCAGCACCAATCTCAGCTCCAGGACAGGTCACATGACAAGTCACATGACAGGTGAAACATTATCCTCAACAGAACTTCTGTAAGTGCACTGCAAACAGTTTACTCTCGAACATTACATGAATAAACAACGTTGCATTAATGCTGGTGCTTTATCATAGCACATTTAATGACCAATGGTTTGTGGACAAGCCTGCTGAATTTTAAAGAGGTTGGTAAAATTCAACTATATATTTTTTTTTGGGGGGGGGAGGATGAATTAGAAGAAAGGTATTATTTGGTATTACAGAGGAAAATCAACAATTTGGAGACCCTTTTCTGCTTTAATCTTTCGGTGCACAATTCCAGTTCCATGAAGAGATGGTTTCCCAATTGGCATATGATATGAACTCTGTCCAACACCTTTTGAATGAACTGGGTAAATGCACAGTTCCATGAAGACACCTGAATGTACTCCAGTTTGTTATTCCCTCACAACCTTTTCTCCTGCAGATACTACACTGCAAAGGCACCAACTATGCATTTGTCCTGCAAGCAAAAACTGCAAGGGGACTAGAAAATGGTACAAACAGAACAACTACTCATCTGCGTGCATGTCCATGTTGCCAAGCTTGTTCCCTTAACCAGGCAACCATATTGCCATACCAAGAGCAATTCTGCAACGCCTCGAATTATATTGGATACAAGTACCATATGTCAACATTTTTTATATCTCTTGCTTTGATATTTGAGTCCTCAAAATACGGAAAGAAAAAAAAGAAAGACAACTGCTAAGACAAAGCCCTCCTTAGCTGTTACATAGGGTTGGGAAGGTCCTGGGTTCAAATGCACTGGCCAGCCGGGGGTCTTTCTGTGTCGAGTTTGTTCGTTCTCCCTGCGCTTGTGTGAGTGCAAAGACAAGAATGTAGGCTCATGTGATTCTAAATTGGCCATAGGTGTTGCATGTGAGTATAAATGGTTTCTCCTGTGACAGATTGGTGACCTGTCCAGGGTGTCCTATCATCCTGGGAACCGAGGAAAATAAGGGTCATCAAATTTGTTTTTCTTTCTAATTTCCTACATCCTTGGGGTCAAAGAAACATCTCACAATTTAGTTGTGTAATTAAATTTAGTTTTAAATATTTTTTTCAGCATGTTCACTGCAGTGGACAACAGGACAATGTTCATAGAAAACAAACAGCTGAACTGAAAAGTTTAACTAATTGTGGTCATTAACCAACAATACAAAATAAAAACAAAAAAACACTCCATAGGGCAACAAAGTGTGTGATATCTTATTCTGAACCCCCAACAATACATGTAGATTCTTCTTTAAGACAATCCAGCTTGCACGGCCACACCCCACAGCTTATCCATTAAAACTGGGCTGGTGTGAAGTTACTGATAGTTTAATGGGAATGTGTCTCTGAGTGGCCTTAAAAGAAAAGAGTCTCTCATTCAAAGAATTAAAGTACAACATAACCATATGTTCTTTATCTCTCCACTTCATTACATATTCCATATGCATGTGGTAACTCTTTGAAACACCCCAAGAAGAGATGGTGCAGCCCAATATTCCAACCACCACAGCTTAAGTAAGTAAGTAAATTTTATTTATATTGCGCTTTACAAGAACAAAGTTCACAAAGTGCTTTACAATACAGAAATAAAATGTAACATTAAAAATGGTATAAGTAGTTAAATTTAATTAAAAGCTAGCCTGCACAGGTGGGTCTTCAGTTTCTTTTTAAAAGTATCAACAGTCGACAGATCTTAAATCCAGTGGAAGTGAGTTCCACAATTTGGGGGCCACAACCTCAAAAGCACAGTCACCTTTTGTCTTTAACCTGGATCTAGGTACAGCCAACAAGCACTGATCAGCAGACCTCAAAGATCTAGATGGTTGATAAGGTTGTAGTAGCTCACTGATATATGGAGGCATCTGGCCGTGGAGGGCTCTGAAAGTGATCACCAGAACTTTCAAATGAATCCTAAATTTTATGGGGAGCCAGTGTAAAGCAGCCAGAATTGGTGTCATATGGGACCTTGTAGGGGACCTGGTGAGAAGCCTTGCAGCAGCATTCTGGACTATTTGTAAACGATCCTGAGACGATTTGTTTAAGCAGAGGAATAATGAGTTACAATAGTCAAGGCGAGATTAAATAAATCCATGTATGACCATTTCCATTTCACTTTGAGACACAATATGTTTAAGGCGAGCAATGCTGCACAGATGATAAAACCAGGTTTGTACAAGGTGACTGACATGCTTCTCCAAGGTGAATGCCTGATCAAAAGTTACACCCAGATTTCTCGCAGTGGGGCAAACAGAAAATGAAAGGGGTCCAAGATTTTGGATTAGTGTAGGAACAAAGTGGTCAGGTGCACAGATCAGCACTTCAGTTTTTTGTGTATTAAGGGATAGGCAATTTGCTGCCATTCTTTACAATACAAATGCAGTCTTGAAGAACAGATCATTTGGATACATTCTGTGGTTTAAAAGACATGTACAACTGAATATCATCTGCGCAGCAATGGTATGAGTTGCCTTCAAAGTTTTTCAGGATGTGCCCAAGTGGGAGCATATATAAAGCAAACAGGATTGGTCCCAGGCCCGAGCCTTGGGGCACACCACAAGATAGGGTAGCAGTGGAGGACATAAAATTAGTAGAAGCAACTAAAAAGCTCCTCTGAGAGAGGTAAGAAGAAAACCAGTCAAGCGCTGACCCAGAGATACTCACAAAAGTTCTAAGTCTCTCAATCAGGATACCATGATCAATAGTATCAAAGGCAGCTGAGAGATCCAGAAGTACAAGAACTGAATATTCGCCTGCATCTATACGCATTAAAATATCATTTGAAACTTTAAGGAGAGCAGTTTCAGTAGAGTGCATCTGGCGAAACCCAGACTGAAATTTATCTAAGATGTTATGAGCAGTTAAAACTTCTGTTAGCTGCTTAGCCACCACTTTTTCTAAAATTTTTGAGATAAAAGGCAGTTTTGAAATTGGTCTAAAATTCTGAATTCAGTCAGCGTTTGGTATTTTTAAAAGAGGGTGAATAACAGCATGTTTAAAATATGACGGGACACAGCCAGAAGTTGAAGAACTGAAGCTGGTAAAATGTCAAGAGGGCAGCAGGGTGGTTTCATTTTGTCAACCAAACTAATGAGAGCATTAAGAGATATAGGTTCAAACTTCTCTAAGACTGACGGCAGGTTTAGAGATGAAGTCAGAGAGGAAGGGAGAGGGATGATGTTTGCTCTGATATGATGAATCTTATTAACAAAGAAAGAAAGAATGTTTTCACACTCTTTGTTTGAGTGAATGGTTCAAGAGGAAGAAAAAAGGTGTAACAATACTTCTGATTGTGTCAAATAAAACTTTAGGATTCCCTCGGCTGTTATAGATTCAATTTGAAAAATATCTAGCCCTCGCATCTTTCATATTACCATATTATTAAAAGACTGCAAGAGCTCTCTTAAATGACAAAGATGAACCTGGAGCTTTGTGGATTTCCACAGACGTTCCACTTTCCGACAGCTTCTCTTGAAACAGCGAATACTTTCGTTCATCCAGGGTAAGGATTTAGCAGAAGAAGCATTTCTGGTTTTAAAGGGGGCCACTTTGTCTAAAGCAGATAAACAGCAATCATTAAAATAATGCACCATACTATTCACATCTTTGTTAGAAAAAGAAACATCATCAATGCTGAAAAGAGCAGAAAATGTATCTGCAGAGAGATGATTAAAAATACGAGAAGAAATTCTATAATGAGTAGTACCAAGATTTGAATCAGAAAATAAATTTAAAAATATACACGTGATCAGAAATAAAAATGTCCTGAGAGTAAATGGAGTCGATATTCAGGCCCAGAGTAAAAACAAGATCTAAAACATGTCCTTTGTTGTGGGTGGGGCTCGACACATGCTGGGTAAAATTAAAAGATTCCATCAAACTGATAACTTTTGCTGCAGATTTATCTGTAGCATCATCAATGTGGAAGTTAAAGTCACTAACAATAAGAAGTTGTGACCATTTGAATGTCAAAGTCAGGAAATCAGTGAATTCTTTGAAAAACAAGGAACATGGGCCAGGTGGACGGTAAATTAATAAACAGTAAAATGGATGAGTTCTTCCAACTTTGATGATCTGGAGCTCAAATGAAGAAAAGGTTTCTGTGCTCATATGTTGGCAAATGAAGCTGCTCTTAAAAACTGCATCAAGGCCTCCACCTCGTCCTGTGGAACGAGGTGCGCTGAGAAATGAATCATCCTTAGGACACAGTTCAATGAAAGGGGCCTGATCCAGTTCGGTCTGCCAGGTTTCAGTCACGAACAAGAAATCCAGGGTTTTGGACTGAATCAGATCATTCAGGATGAAAGTTTTGTTTGAGATGAAGCGAGCATTTATCAGTGCCATCCCAAGAGAGACCAGGGCTCAGTTCATGGCAGAAGGTAGTCGTGGCAAGGTACGCAGAACCCGTGGAGTATCTCACTGCGTACACCAATTTCACTCACCGGCAGGGAGGCCACCAAATCCGCTGGCGAGTCGGGAAATACCTGACGAAGACAGCAAAACCTGCCAAAAATATCCAGTGAAGAAAACTTAACGTATCCTGATGTCTCGAGGAATTGGCATGATTTCCCAGCAGTTCCTCGTCTCCAAAGCAGCCTCAGCCTCACCTGGGCTCCAGCTCTTTCCCCCTCCGTCTGTGTTTGCGGTAAGTCCAATGACACCAAGCAGCACCCCCATCATCGGCTAGCGGGACATACTGAGGCCGGTGAGGGTGTGAGCCACAAAAACACGGAAAGGAAAAACTGTGATCTCCCATAGCAGCTCGGATGTGTAATAGAGCTTGTCGGTCATACACCCAGCAAGCAGAAAGACCATTACATATCAGCAGGAAAGCCAACAACAACACAACAGCACCAGGTAACCGGGCAGTGGCGAAACCAGACACAGGTGCCATCCTGCCAAGTAGACCAGCTATGCAGGAAGGTACATATTTACATGCCAACCAGGTCAGGACCCTGACCCAGACGTGAATGCCAAGCCTGAGATGCAGAGGGGCTATTAGTCTGCAAAATGCAAGACTTGCACCAAGAAGATGCAGAGGGAAAGCAATAATGGCACTGTGATTGGTCCACAAGACGCTAGCTCAACCATGGAGACAATGCCCAGTTGGCTACTACTGAGTTGCACCCAGTACCCACTCTCCGAAGGAGGGACTGGCTGCCTTGTTTGGATGGTAGAATCTGGAAAATGTGGACCCACATGGCCATGTTGCAGCAGCACAAATGGCCCTCCACAAGACCCATGAAGTAGAAATACCTAGGGCTGAGTGGGAGAAGAGTTCCCAAAAATGCATACCCTTGCTGACTGGCCTCTGCAAGCCAATGGGGCAGCCTGGGCTTTGATTGTCTGGGTCTACCCAAGACCCCAGAGTTAAAGTAGACAAAAAGCTGGTCTGTCTTGCTAAAAAGTCTGTGTACATCTGATATACTGTGTCAAGATCCGGCCAGGCTACAGAGCAGCCTGGCACAGAGCTACCTCTTGATCTAAATCACTAGTGGGAAGTGACAGTAGCTTGACAGACTGGGACAGGAGGACTTGGATAGAGCCTTTGGTAGAAATGTAGGGTTAAGCTGAAGGATACCCCTAATGCTTCTGGCAAAAACCTGCAGCAGCCCCTGTGAACTGACATAGCATGGAGCTCTCTAATCCTCCTGGCAAATGTTATGGCTATCAGTAAAGCTGTTTTAAGAGAAAGCCATTTAAAATTAGTATGGTTGAGGGGGTCAAAGGGGGATGCTGAAGAGTGCCAAGGACTATGAGGGTTCCACGGGGGAAGCAAAGGTCCAGACGTGAACTGTAAGCCTGTGGCACCTTTAAGAAACTGGGAGATCAGAGATGAGTCATCCCAATTGAGTGCTGAATTGCCTGAATTTCTGCTACCATACCACACAGGGCAGCTGGCACTGCAGAAACTGCCAGGATATACTGGCTGTGGCCTCAGAGGGGTCGCTCTGGTGGACTGCACACCACCAGGCAAACAGTCACCAGCGGTACAAGTAGGCAGCTCTAGTGGATGGTGCAAAATCTTGTACAGAATCCTCTCTGCCTCAGTCCTGTTGCCTACAAGGATTAGGTATCAAAGTACATAAAGAAGGTCCTGATGTCCATTACATTTGACATTTATTCAGAGACCATTATTTCAAAACACAAATGATTTAACTCTGTTTAAAACTGAAAATACTGTTCCTGAAACCATTCCAAACAAAATCATATATGATAACCATGATTAAAACAACAAAAAGTAACAATATTTGACTGACTTCTCCAGTTTTCATAAAATGGGATTTCTGCAATGCCAGCCATTTTGGATTAAAAACAAAATAAAGTTCCCAACATGCCAGCCTGTCATATGACATATCTGCAGAAAGCCCAGGATGTCCTCTTCAGAGTACAACAACATTTAATTGAGTTTCTTGAAAAACTCAAAAGATGTGCATGAAAATGTAATGTCCACTACAGAGGACAAAAGTCAAAGGAGGCTATGACAGCTGGGATAGACTTCATCCAAACTGTGACCCTGAATTGGATTAGCTGAAAAGGATGGATGGATGGATGGATGGATGGATGGATGGATGGATCAATTTACATATTCACATAATTTCTGAACCCCTGTCCCAGGTCTGACCTCCTCCCTGTTGGACAACACACCTCATCCAGGAGGCATCCTAATCAGATGCTCAAACCACCTCAGCTGCTTCCTTTTGTTGGGGAGGAACTTTGAACCCCTTCCACATGACCAAGCTCACCACCCTGTTGCTAAGTGAAAATCCAGACACTTTGGAGGAAGCTCCTTTGAGTCACTTTCTCTCCTTCTTTCACTCACAGCTGGCGGCCATTGGTGAGCTTTCATTACAAAAATGGATTCGCATTTTAGAGTTTAGTGGCACAAAGAAGATAGGCGTAGGTCTACAGAGAAGTGTGAAAAATGCAACATATGATACGTCATCCTTCTTATTTTTCAGAGGTCAGCAAGTGCACGTGTGCACTTATGGAGCCCTTGAGCATGACAAGGAAAGAAAACACTATGGTGCTTTCCATTCATCCACAGCTCATCCCATATTATTATATAATTGCACAAAGGAGACCAAGGGAGGATGACTTTTCTACCCCCCCCACCCCGTGTCTTTATGGCTGGTGTATGACAGTTAGTTAAACAGACTCTTCTCTTTATCTCGTTAGCACCATTCACTAAACCTACCTACTGGGGATAACGGGATAACATATTTCCCTCTCCCCTCTTCTTTCTCTCTCTTTGTTATTCCACCATAACACCTTGACAAATAAACTTGACTGGCAACATGTTTGACTTGTGTGTGAACTCCGCCATTCATCCATCCATCCATGCTTTCCTCTTCCCTTCCCCCACTGACGCCTAGAGTCCCCGGAGCCATGCTATGCTTGCTGAAGCGCTGTGTTGTGAGCGAGTGCGCTGCCTGCCATCAATATGGGTGAGTTACAGAGGTCACCGGTTCAAATGCAGTTCACCGCTTCACGCCAGCACTAGCTGCACCTCTACCCGTGCATATTATGTGTGCTGGAGTGTTGGAGCGTGTAAGTATGTGTGGTGGGATGCATACATGTGTGTACATGCATGGATGGGTGGACATGTCTTTGTCCCTACCTTAATATTCTATATGTATGTTTGTATGTCTTGGCTTGCTTACTCAGCCACAGCACTGAGGATTTCGATTAGTGTCCCGGGCTTCCTGCCAGCCACTATAATGAACATGTTGCCAGTGGGGGCATGTGGGGGCACGTGGGACACAAGCACATGATTGCCTCTTGAATAGCAGGTGGTAAATCTGTGTCTGATCAGCTGTATCTCTGAATCTATCTCAGTCACTGAGAGGCAAATGGCACAAAAATCTATGAAGTGGTAGCAGTCATTCATATCCAGGCAAATGGAAGAAAACACCTTGTACACATTTAGAGACAGGAAACTGGCCAACCAGCATCCATGAGCCTGACTCAGTAATATGCTGATTATACAGGTCAACTTACCAAATACTTAAATGTACATATTTTGGAATAAGGATCAGCTTAAATGATAGTTAAAATGGACCTATATATATATATATATATATATATATATATATATATATATATATATATATATATATATATATATATATATATATATATATATATATATATAATGTCAGTGTATGAGCAATCCAAGAGAGCCACAAACTCAGGATTCAGTACCGTATCAGTGATCTCAGGCCCACAGCTCTGGCTGTGAATACCAACACCCCACCCACCCTGGTGTTCAAACTTTTTGCGAGGGGCAGCCAATCAGAAGAAAGTTAGCCTAAAGAGACCTAAAACAACTTCTTTCAGAAAGCTGAGGAATGCACTGAAGCCCAGTTTAAGATAAATGAGGATTATTTTGGACTGTGACTCACAGTACAGGAGTACAGGAATAATAATAAAGAGATGGAAATGAGCGTAAAGTCCGCTCTGAGGTTCGAACTGTTACCAAAAAACTGCTGGCGTGCGTGCTACATTCAGAGCCACATTAGCTGCTGATAGCTGACAACAACAGCAACAAACAAACCCAAGACTTTTAAAAGGAGCAGCTGTGTAAAATCCATTCACTCACACTGCAGTATATTTCCTCTTGTCAGATCTTCTCCTTCCACCTTCCTGTAAACACCTACTTTTTTTTTGCTTTTACAGCCAATTACACATGCACTCATCATCAATCACTTTCTTGTTGATTGATTTGTTTCAGTTCTTAGATCGAAACTGTGATTTTTTTTGGTGAATCGTGATACTTCCTGCTAACAGGGAAACAGCGACTCCTGCACTGCTGAACTCAGACTGTAAATCAGAACAGTCTCTGAGGATCAAAAATTTGCAGCTACAAAGCGAAACACAGCTTTGTGAGATAGGCCAGTTTTCAGTTGTCCCTGTGTGCAGTTTTCAAAAAGGTTCAGATGCTAAACAAATAATTAAAATAGTAATAATAATAATAATAATAATAATAATAATAATAATAAACAGATGTGGAAACGGAGGAATAGAATAAAAACAAAGTCTTTGGAAGCCAAGACTGTTCGTGGAAAATGAAAACTACGTGGTTGATTAAGGACCTTTTGGACCGCGGCAACATTTTTTTGCAGGTGAAAGTATTATAGTATTATCATATTTGGACCATGATAACCTCTGGATTATGAGGTCATTTAGACTGACCTAAGGACAATGACAGAAGTCAAAAACATTTAATATGTGCAAAGAGATGATGACATGTTACAACAGTAGATCTATCCTTTGTATCATGTGCACTGTGCTGCTAATTAAGAGGGTTTTCTCATTGACACTTGGATTGATAATCATATGTTTTAAATCATGAGAATATGATAATAATAATTTAGACATGATTTGATTAAACTATAATCCAGCAAGTGTTACTGTAAATGCTATTTAACATTAAAGAGGACAGAACTTACAAATGACTCCTTCCATGTTTTCAGTGACTTTGGTTCCATCTCCAATCACCTAACGGCCTCCCAGACAGTTAACAGGGCTTGTTTTTGCTTTTCCTTTCAGCTCATGTAAAGGCAGCATGTAAATGTTGATCCATGCTTTGGTGTACAGTGAGGTGGAGTAAAGTTCTGTGGTTCATGTGGTTTATGTGGCCATCTAGTGGGCTAGTAACACACTTCCCACATGGATACAAAACGCAGGATCTTCTTTAACTGCAAATAAGAAAACCCACTGTTTACACTGATGATTTACTGTTGAGCCATTTTCAGTGAGTCAAAAGTCTTAATGTGAAAGGAAGAATTTTCACTTTCTGTACAGTGTTTGAATATGAATACAGATGTGTAGCTTTGCTGCTCTGGTTGAACTCACTGTGGATTTACTGTAAAAGTACAATGTTTACAAGAATTTGGCCTCTCTGGTCTTGCACCAAATGTGGAAAAATAGTAGCTGAGGGAAACTGGAAACCTCAGCCACTGTCAGCATCTTTGACTCCCACACAACTCAACTGCTTTCTAATGTAAGTATTAAACATTAGCAGCACCTGAAAATAAGCGCTGCATATTCAAAGTGCTTTCAACTCTTTAACTGTGACTGCTGTGTGATGTGAACTTATAACGGTGCTTCATTATGTCTAGATCTTGTTGTATGTTGCTGCTGTTTTAAACTTGTAAAAGCCCACTGTGCAAATACAAAACTTCAGTTTGCTGTTTCCCTCACCTGGTTTTTCAGCACTCCTCTCAGCTGTGTGGTTTTGGATCCATATCATTGCATTTAAATGTGACATATTCTTCTTTTCCTGATGATCAGGCCTCAGGCTGTTCTTAATAGACCAAGTAAATGCAGTTAATGCATTTACGGTTTCAGACTGTTTTTTCTACTTTTGGATCCGTATGATGTCAGTGAGAATGGATACCCCCTAACGCTGTCATCACAGTGTGGCTGAGCACAGAAGTCCCACCCACGTGCTGCTCAAACCTGTCTTTTGCTGAGGGAAAACCGGTCATAGGAAAGTTGGCTCACAGGACGAGGAGCTGAAACAGACTGAGGATTAACTGAGGCGCTGCACCGAGGTCCAGTATAAGATAAAAAAAAAAGATTATTTTGAACTGTGAGTCAAGCTACTCTAGCAAAGCCCCATATTAATAACAAAGAAGCTGCAAATGATCATAGAAGACACATTTAAATCAGAAAGGCCCCTTCTTTTATCTCAAAGGTTTCGGAAATCGAAACTGTCAGCACGTGCCAACACAAGCAACAAAACAAGTTACCCTGTTATTAGTGATATTAAATCTTAATTTATTGTTACTGATGCACATATCTGTGTTAGGAAGCTGGAGTCAGCTCTGTGCTTAAGGGCCCAACAGCTTCAACAAGTTTTTAAACAGCAACTTCTTTAACTGAAGCAAGAAATTAAATAAACAATCGAACAAAACCAGCATGTCTCTCACAGATGCACATTACACACAGAAACACAGACACACACATACATGTATGTGTGTATATATATATATATATATATATATATATATATATATATATAAAATGTGCATCTGTGAGAGGCATGCTGGTGCATGTCGGTGTGCATTTAAACTATTTTGAGGTGTGCTCTTGTTTGGGAGTTTGTAAGTACAAAGTGAAGTTGTTGTTTTTGATCAGTGAACAGAAAGTGCAGCTTTTCATCGCTTATTGACAAAGTTCGTGTGGTTTTTCTCTGTTACTTCTCTCTGCAGGCCTCCTGCATATATAGCTTCTCATAAGTTTAACAGAGTTTGTGGTTTTGTGGCCCGGATGGGTGGGTGCATTTTTCTTTTTCCTGAGATAGTCTAAGCATTGAGGTTAGCGGCACACAGCTGAAGATGCAGGAGACAAATTTGGTAAGAAAGGTGGTGGCTGAAGGATGGAGGCCACGATTTAAACAAAAACGGCCTCCACTTTAAACAGAACGGCATTTTCATAAAAAGGTGTTGATGTTTTCTGTGTCAGAAGCACTTCCAGTGAACTGATTGATATGTTTTGAAATAATAAAGCCCTGTGTAGATGTTAGACACATGACAGATGCATTAAACCTGAAAACATCCTTTGTGTACAGCTGACACGTTTCTTTTTTTAAAAAACGTTAAAACAACTAAGTTTCAGTTATCAATAAATAGCCTTCAGCCGCACTTGTGTAACAATAAAAGTCTCCTGAAGTAAAAGAAATGAATGAATAAATAAAATAAAAAGATAAACATTAACAAGAGTAGCCTAAAGCGCCTATAGTACCCGATATATGTTTGGCACAACAGTGCATTCGGATCATGATTCTGATTTTGAAAACTGACAGGCGTAAATAAAATAAAACAAATAAGGTCTCCTAGGAATATTTTTTTTCTAAATATTTATAAAGGCTGTAATCTGCACCATGATGCATGTATGATTAAACGAGTGAACATTTTCTTTGTGTTCTTTCATGAACGCTCCACTTGCATGTCTTCATCATCTTTAATGTTCAGAATAATCCCAAACAAACAGCTCAGTGACTGACAGAAAACAGTTTAAACAGATTAATCGATAACAATCGTTTGAGGTCTCTATCAGTCTGTTTCTATTTTGAAGTTGACCCTTTGCACTGTGTCATACTCACAACATCACAGAGGTACTGTATGGTGATTTGGGGGGGGCGTAGCAGCAACAGATTTTGCTCAGACTGAAACTAAGATCATTTCTGCCCTCAAGGACTCTGCTACTTTCTTCAGCCACAACAACACCTAGACAGGCGTCCATCACAGCTTTCATTTGCATTTGTGCAGCTTTTATGTGTACGAAGGATGTACTGACTCTTACTACATCCAACAAGTGATGAATGCATTTTTTTTAATACTTTGTAGCTTCACATTATTCTAAACTGAACATGCATGACAAATATTCAGACTTTAACATGCAGGACATTTGTTTGAAAGCTGTTTTGTTGCAAAAAGTTTTGAATATCAAACTAAACTGTAAAAAATATAGAGCTTCTTAAAATATTTTAGGCAGAAAAGCTACTGTATTGTAGTTTCACATTTCAGAGCATTATTTATGCTTCTAAAGATTTTTTGAAAGCAAAGAAAACCAAGAGCACTCCTCCAGATGTTGTTTATTTGAACATCTATACACCACCTGTAGCTCTAATGTGCAGCTGAAGCTCTAAAATTAATACTGGTCAAAGAAAACAGGATGTTAAAATGGAGCTGAGGAAATGACATCAGAGCACGAGCATAAAGAAGTGAGATCACACCTCATTTCAGTGCAAGTTCCAGTTTATTTAATAGAATATTTACAAACAGAAAGAAAAGCCGTCTCTTTATGAAGCTCTGTGGCTGTTTTCTTTATGCTCATTATAGTTGTTTAATGCCAGCAGTGTTGCTCCACCACACATTACTCAAACACATAAATATTACTTCTCGTTAGTGTTGCGGAGAGTTCATTAGTGCTGAGGTCTCCGTGTGCGCTGAAGGTTTCCCAGTTAAACAACCTGACTCACATAGTTACTGATGGGTGACTGGAGCTGTACAACAATGGAGAAATCGGACTTTACTTTAGCTGCAGCTCTTTGTTGGACCTAGCTATGTGTCTCCTGAGTAAATCTGAAGGAAATTTAGACTGAGATTTCATGACACAGAAATATATTTAATTTTTAATCTAACGCTGGCAGAGCTGACCTTTCCGCGGCCGTGTTTGTGTCTCTGTGAGTCTCCTGAGTAAATCGAAGGAGCCAGTTTGCTGTTAGAACACAAAAAATAAGCAGAACGCGTGGCCACTTTAGATTTTGACACTGACTTTCGAAACCATGGCAGCTGGTGGAAACAAAACCCAGAAATTAAACATTTAAAACCTGAAGCAGCGATTAGAAGCGTCATTCGGTGGGCCTCAGGGCTGCTTGTGTGTGCGCGGATGTGTTGCTGTGTAAACATCCGTGTGCATCTCATTGTGAACTCGTGCAGGGTGTGATCATCCTGCACTGCTGCTGCTGCTGGCCAGAAGTTTGTGGTTGAGCAAAAGCCAGCATTAACCACAGTGCAACATCTTCCCATATATGGCATGAACAACCTGCCAAGCATACCCTCAACTTTTGAAACTGCAGGAAATAATTTTCTTTGGTTAGGAGCCAATATAGGTCCTCAGGCAAAAGATACAAAAGTAAATAAATACAAATCTTAGTGAGCAAATCAAGTTATAACTTAAAGGGGACATATTATGTGACTCTTAAAGACTCTGCTGGATTAAACAACATAATTAACTCCCCTCCAGCTCCCTCTTTTGATTGGCTGCCCATTAAAAACAAAAGGTGACTTGCTGAATGGTGTTTAAACAGTCTGAAGCCGGAGCTTTTGGCTCAAAGGGATTAACTGTACATGCACTGGCCTCATTATTTGAAACTTTGGCCATGTTTGAATATGAGCAGAAAAAAGGTAAAGCATAATAGGTCCCCTTTAAATTAAAGTTTACAGTGCACTGCTGTGCGTGTTTTCAGTTTTCCGCTGTTGCACAAATCATTTCTGGTGCAACATTTTCATCCACCAAGATAGACAACCGCGTATGTTTTGATTCTTGTGCCGTTGCTGCGCTGTCAATCAAATCAGAAAAAAACGTGTCAAAAAGTTTCTGTAATGACTGAAACCTTAAGACAAACATTCATTTTTAGCCGTACAATGTGACTTTGTTTGGATATCGGTTGAATATAGGAAGTACCGCTACTTAGTGAGTAAAAGAGGAACGTTGTAGGGTAGTGTAACTCACATATAATTTATATTTAGTGTGGTGTTGGCTAGGATTGTGTGTATATATGTATATATTGATTTACAGACACTCCAATTTGAAGTTGTTGAGTAATAGAGTACATGTTTCATTAGTATTACACACTTGCAAAATATCTGTCTATACACAGCCTTAAATATTGTACACATAGTGATATAGTTACAAACTGTACAGACAGTATAGAATACTCTGGAGACATGAAAGCCCTCTTCGACTGAATGTTCATGAACTGCTCTGAAGTTACCGTAAACCTCAGGATGCAGTTTTTTAAAGGACAGTTCTGGTGTATTCTGTCAGCAATAAGCTCGTGGTCGCCATCTTATTTTTGTGTAACGAGATAACTAAAAAATAAATCATACTGGGCAGGAAACACAAGCAGTCATTAGTTTCACCCAAGTATAAAAATCTGCTACACGTATGTATTTTGAACTTCTCTGAACCTTACCATTTTCTTGTGAAATTCTGAATATTTTTTAGGGTTTCCCCCAGGAAACTGGTTAGAGTAGGTGTACTGTGTTCATCAACCCCTACCCTCCTCCTATTAAAGAAAATGAAAAATGAATCATCCACGGTATAGATTTCAGCTACAGGATGACAGAAACTCTTTGTTAAATGTCCCCGTTATCACTTCATGCAAACAACACGGTAACACAGAGCAATCCATGTAAAGCAAACCAAATTTTTTTTTCTTTTTTGCATAAGGTTCAATTTGAGGTCAAGAAAATACAAAATTAATGAAGCTACAGGATTGTAGCTCCTGACACACTATTGTCAGAGGAAGGTAATAATGTAACAGTTTTTACATCAAGCTTTCAGGTGATGGAGATGACAGCTGAGGTGACAGCTTGTGTTACCGCTTTTCACTTACTGCTGGAGATTCCAGCTGAAGTAATCAGATACAAACTGCAGGTAGCTGGCAATGAAATTGGTTGCAAAAGAGGGTGCTGCACCAAAAACCTCCTTGTGATTGCTTTGGTCACTAGCAGATTGCTGTGGTCACCGATAGCTGATGTGGAAGATGCCAATTTGTCTAACTGCTATTGTTTCAAAACGTTACTATTGAGTCCTTTAATAACTTTTCTTCTTTTTAAAAAAAATCAGTTTCAGTCATCAACAAAAGTCAAGTTATGGCCTTTAATGTTAAAAAAAAAAGCCAGTGTTCACCGTGTCAAGAAAACCAAGGAAGCTTGATTGGCTAGTGTGTTGAACTTTTTCATTAATGTTGCCATTTCTTGAGTCCTCAGTAATTAATTGGGTGATTACAGGGTTATCAGAACAATAGTAAATGTTAAAACCTACTAAAATAAGGTCCAAGTGGTAATAAACCAGAGCTATCCTTTAAACTGGTATTTGTTCACACCCTTTAGAAAACTCTTTCCTCTAAACCGTCATAAAGAAAACTCAAAGCATCCAGAGTTTGTAGTGATTCAGTGATTTGCTCAAGAGTGCATCACATTATGGTACACGTCCTTCATCCTGCTGTCACAGTCGCTGCCCTGTGTGCTCTAATCTGCTGTATTTATCTCTTCAGTAACATCAAACCAGTCGCATGGTTGGTTTTGTAGGGACATCCCCATACATTAGAAACTGCACATGTAACTGAAAACCTCAAATTGGCTGACATCAATGTAACTTTGTTTTTTTTTTTCCACTTTTTGTGTTCAAAAAGTTCAGGTCCGACAAGCAGATCTTGAGTTCCCTTGTGGTGAAAATGAAACGCATATCAAAAAAATAAATAAAAAGACTCTTGTCTCTGCTTAAACCCTGGAGAGATAACTTTGCTGATTGGCGATAGTGTTTCTGATGTCAGATCTCTGAGACAGTAAAAATAGTACGCTAAAAAGCCTGCCACTTTTTCTTCAGAGCAGGTCAGATGTCTTGATCTCATGCAACCAGCTGTGTGTTTGAGTTTTTTGTTGGGCGGTCTGGGCAGTTGTGACATCAATCTTTTATGAAGGTCAGATCTTGAAGAAGACTAAGAAGAATCCCAGTTAATATTTGTACAGAAGTATCCCATTCAGTGGGATTTTGAGCTCCAACTCTGCTGTATGTAGCAGCACGTAAGCATATGGGAAAGATTTTTTTCACCAGCATGAGACATGTGGTGCATTAAGATTTGCAAAAATATATATTCATATTTTTTGCCTTACAGATAGACAATATAAATAGTAAATTACATAATGAAAAATATATATAGGGATTGAAAACTGATACATTGTATAGGCTATGCTAGCTGAAAGGGCTAAGATACGATCTGAAGAGGCTGCAAGCATAAAAGGTATATACTGACTAAAAATTCCCTCCACTTAAAGGGCCATCATCATCATCATCATCGGTGCCCTGCCCTGCAGGGCAACATCAAAATACAGTCAGCATAAATTTGCATCCTCCTGGCTGATCCAAACATACTTTCAGGTTCATGTTCTCCAGTTTGTCAGTTTTCTTTGTCAGCAGATGAAATGAAAGACTGGAATGTTTTATGCTTTCTCAACTGCCACACTTCCTGGTTTCAGAGAAGTGAAACTGGCATCAAACTCTCATTCCTTCAGTGTCACAAACGTAACACAGCGTTCTCACGTGCCTTTGTATGGCCCTCAGAGCGTCTCACTAGACCAACTTCTACCAGGGCATTGTCCTTGGCTCTTACTGCACAGGGTCCTCTGTAAAATTAACTGCAGTATGTGTGTGTGTGTTTGTGTGTGCGCAGGAATATTTAAAGCTAAGAGGTGAGAATAATTGCGCCATAGCTCCCTGAACTTTTACTGATGGACAAACGTTTTGGCATGCAGAGCCCCTGAACCTGCCAGTGTGCCTCTCACCTTACTTTGCTCAATCAAATCCTCACCATATAGCAGAAAAAGAAAAAAAACAAACAAACACAATACCCTAAACTGCCTGAACACTGCACAACAAGACTTATAAAGAAATAGCAGCAACCAGAGCCAGTGATTATACAGGCAGATCTGTCCTAGGGGCAGTCAGTGAGGGATTCTGCATGTAGACCCTTTATTCAAAGACCTGCGTTTAAATGCCTCAAAATAAAATAAACCTCTGCGCCATTTTGCATCCCTACCTGTAGCATACACATATAGTAGCTGACTGGTTCACACCCTAAATGGATGGCCTGGTTGTGTACATTTGGCTTTCCCTCTGGTCATGTCTGCTAACCTCTTACATAATCTATAAGAAGAGAGCGCGGATGTGTGCGGGCTGGTTGCCATGACAATCATATCTTGCTGTTCTCCAGGTGGGAGTCAATGTGCTTGATGAGGGCATCGTCAGGGTAACCGACCGGGAATATCGGCTGGGCAAAGAGGGGCGGGACTCCTCATGTCACTCTCCTCAGTCTCCATCCAGAGCTGCAGAACAACACACACACACACACACACACACACACACACACACACACACACACACACACACACACACACACACACAGTCACTATAAGGTTAAATCACATGCGGTCCTCAACTTTACCGGATAGTATTAGTCAGTCCGTGGGAGGCAGCACAATTGCATCATTGCAGGGTGAGTGATCAGTTCAACTCACACAAAAGGCTTTTAAAAATAGACAAACTTGTAGTAAAGCCAGGTGGATTTATTACACTAGAAAATGTTTTCACAATTTTGCGTATTTACTTTGTTAGTAAGAGTGACTAAAGACCAGTTTCATGTTTTTGTTTCATTAAGTACATTCAATTATAACGCAGGGTTGCAAAAATAAAGCCTCATCTGTTTAAAGCTAAAGACCTACTGCATTTTTTCAGATTTTCTGTCATATGCAGTCATATGAAAAAGAAAGTACACCCTCTTTCAGTTCTAAGGTTTTACATATTATGACATAATGAAAAAGTCACTGTGGACCAAAATTCCTCCACAACGATGTGAGAAACGGAAAAAGTCATACAGAAAACCATTACTTGAAGTTATTGTTGCTAAAGCTGCTTTTATCAGACCAGCAAGGTGACAACGCATCTGATTTATAGAAGTGGTTACACTGCTCGACTACACATTAATCAAGTGTATTTGATCAGCAGGCCCAGCTTCTACTTAACCTCTTAATGCCTATGGAAACAGTAAGGGTGTGCTCAGTTTTTCACACCGCTTCTGGGTTTTGGTTTTGCTTTTGTTAAATAAATAGTTACTTGGTGTCATGTGTTTTTACTCATCTGAGGTTGTATTTGCAGCATTTTAGAACCCGGTAAGAGGCAGATGTTTTTATTGTTATGTCCTGATGCATAAAATCTTAGCGCTGTAAGAGGATGCTTTGTTTTTCACGGCTGTATATGTATACTATTACATCTGTGAGTACTCATCCCAGACTTTAGACTGATCTAAATGCCAGGTTTCAGTTTTTTAGACAGTTTTTTTTTTCTGTTCTTGGCTGATCATGGGATACCCTTAGCTCTGGCTGTGAGCACAATGGTTCCACCTACCTGCTGTTCAGGCTTGCCTTCAAGGGCAGGGGCAACAGCTTGTTTCAGGGAAAGAATGAACTTTGGGACTACACCAAAGCTGGTATGAGATTTTTTTGTCTGTGTGAGTCATGTTATGGGAGTAGAATCCAAGAATAAAAATGTGGTGTTGGACATTAGCATAAGTGCTCCCCTTTATGTTTAGGGCATTCAGAGCTTATGAGGTGCAGCAGAACCACAAATATGATCTGTAAGTCCACTCATTCTCTCTTCTTGTCAAAAGTACCCGCTCAACCCATTGCAACTACAGTGATGATGGTTCAAACAGAGAATCAGGAGAGCTAGGAGCTTCTGTATCTAAGCTGTCCAGAAGACAGATGTTGTTTCTGGGTGAGACAAGTGAAGCAAATGTGGAAGTGTATTCCTTTAAATGGCCAGCAGGGGGGGGGGGTTGTTGTTGACTCCTGTGGCTAAAAACAAAAAAGGAAAAAAGAGTCTGATTTGATTGAAGTCTATGAAAAACAACCAGTGAAACGAGCAGTTTCAGGTTTCAAGTGCAGTTTAGTCAGATCGACTCATGATGACTTAGAACTGGATTTCACGAACCACTGAATGACGTTACACTCATCACATCTGTACTTTAGATGCAGTGCGTTCTTCATCTTCACAGCTTGCCAACACTGACTCAGGTTGGATAGTTTGAGGTAATTTATTACGCCTTTGCCTCTCCGAAAACGCTGTAATACAAACTCTCTGTATTGAGGGGAAGTCAGTGGATTCCCCTTACAGGTTAGCAAACTTGCATCATCATGTTTTAAAAAAAAAACAAGATTGTCAATAGGAAATTGGAAAACAACTGTGGCTTTATGTGTAAAAGTCTAACTTTTCACTGACTCATCTGTCCTCCTCAGCCTTCTCCATCTGAAGATTCTGTGGCTTTACAATAACACCACAACTACACCTTGGTATAGTCAACTTAACTTAGTCAACTTAGGCCCACGACTAGACGTGCTCTCTCATAAATTAAAGAATATAGTGACCAATACATGTGATGTACTTGTTTTAACCAAACTGCACCATATTTTTCCTCTCTAATACAAATGTAAGAGGATTTTGTCTTGACAACCAAAAGCCAACCACACATTTTGTTTTGGTCTCTGAATAAACTATAAATCTATCCCTGAGAGTAACAGAAGAAATAATTCAATTAGTTGACTGTAAGACCAAAAATAGACATTTACAGTGAAAAGTGTAAAAAAGAATGGACAGCCTATTTTAATTCAGAGGTTTTAAGAATCAGGTTATCACTAAAAAAAAAGCAAGTTCTAAAATGATTTAACACACAACATATTACACCATAAAATTTATTCAAGAAAAACTGAGCCAAACTATGGAAGAAGTGTATGAAAAACTAAGTATACCCCATGATTCGGTAGCTCGTGGAACCAAATTTAGCAGCAATAACTTGAAATAATTGCTTTCTGTATGACTTCATATCTGTTTGTGTGTGTTTGTGCTGATGTAGTGTGTTTGATATTTGCCAAATGTGGTGCTGGGCATTACGGCCAAAAATCGCTACTTTGGGGGTCGTGGTGCCATAGAGAAGAGGCTCTCTACTGGCAACTCTTCCAAAAAAAAGCCATACTTGAACTTTAACATTTAGCATGCCAACTGAGGGCTGTAGAGCCTCACATGTAGCTCTTGGGTCTTTTGCAGATTCTCCAAGCATGCCACGGTCTGACCTTGGGGTCAATATACTGGGACGTACACTCCTGGGGAGACCGGCAACTGTCTTGAATATTTTTTCCCATTTTAGGATGATGAGCTTTAAACTGTTTGGAAAGAGATAGGCAGCAACAATTGCTTCACCAAGATCATTGTTGATGTCTTTCCTCCTTGGCATTATGTTAACTAATTGTGTACTTAGTTTTTCATCAAGTGTTCCAGCATTTTTTCTTAGTTTTTATTAAATAAATAATGACATGGTGTAATCTGTCATATGTTGTTGTTTACCTGAGGTTGTATTTTCATAAATTTAGAACATGGTATGAACCAGATTATTTTTTCTTTATAGCCTGATACGTAAAAAAAAAATCATATTTGTTTTATTCCTTGACAGGTTGAATAATTGAAATATTTGAATTTGTTATAATAAGAATTGTTTTAAGGCATGTGTTTAACTTCACACACACCCATGCCACTTTTTGCTAAGTTGGTTCTGAGCACATCTTGACTCCATCTCTGTATTAAATGCACAGTCACAAGATTGATATCAAACTTCTAGTCTCTCACAAGAAAGCTGAGAAATGTATTTCTCAATATTTTTCAGTGTTCTGTTAAAGGAACTAAGGCATGGACTTCAAGATGATTAAGCATGAGAAAGCTACCCTTAGTGGAAATGTTAAAAATGGGTCTATGGCAACTGCAGCTCTGATAAAATGAACGCAGAGTTCAAGTTAATGCTGTGAAAGTAACGCAAACATGCAGCGGTACTAACGCTTTTACACAGATGTAACAAACTTATTATTAAATTTGAACTCACATTGATTGAAGGCCAGGACTGAGCATGCTCTGCTGACATGTACCCTGGCTGCGGGTGACAGGTGAGGGTGTTAGACCTCTGAGGGGCGGGGAAGGCTGAGCACGACGCTGGGCCCCTCATGACACCACTGGGCACAGCGGCAGAGAGCACGCCCAGTGTCCTTGGTGGGCTGATGGGATGTGGACAAGTCCACTCTTCCTCATCCTCAGAGGATTGTGGTGGTTGAGGGGCTGGCGTGGAAGGAGGAGGGGGCTCAAAGTGAAGGTGGGCCACGTCTGACAGTGGAAATGGCATCTCTCTGGAGTGGCGCATGGAGCTCTCACCAAGGCCTCCGTCTCCCCCTGCTCCGCCTTGATGGGGAGATGGGGATCCTCTGTGCTGCAGTCCACTGTGAGGAGAGCCTACATGTTGGGGCTGCTGTTTTGGGTAGCTCTCAACGTAGGGCCGTGGTTTAGGCAGTGTGGAGACCGGGTCCAGAGAGAAGCGAGGTGGGCACTGGTAAGCTGAGGGGTCAGCAACCTCGGAGTAACTGCGACGACCTTGAAAGCTGGCTCGTAGGTGCTGGCTGGGTGGGCGGCAGGAGTAAGAGGCCGGTCCATCGTTCACGTCTAGCAGGGGTGAGCGGCGGTGCATGTCCGGGGACAGGCGCTGCAGCACTGGAGAGCGTCGCTGTTGGATAGGAGAGTGGTGTGGTGGAGGAGGGACTGGAGAATGGCGCTGTGGAATGGGCGAGTGACGCTGGGATACTGGAGAGTGGCGCTGGTGGTGTATGGGAGAGTGAAGCTGGACTGAGGGAACAGAGAGGAATGAAAAAAAAACATCTTAAGATTTGCATGTATCTTAACAACGTGTTATAATTCATTACACACTATGGGCAAGTGTTAAAAGTACTGCAACATACTTTTAAGGCCTGTTCCAACTGTGTGCACAAAGAAAGAGATAAACAATGTTTTATCTCATAAAACTGTTCACATTGAAGGCATCATGAGAAACACATCGGGCATTACCTTCACAGACAAAACACAAATCACCATGGTGAGCTCAGACACAATATGCAGTATATACTATATATGCATTTACTCATATATCCACCACTGCTCCTTGCAAGTGGGCTGTCAGTTATTCATACATGGCAGACACCAGTGAAAACTCCAGCTGTCTCCATACATCTCCTTTTCATACAGTACTGTGCAAATGTCTTTTGCACCACCACCACCACCACCACTCTTTTCTTTGTGTTTTGCTTCCAAGGAGCCGGACTTCTTGAGGTGGTTTTGAGCAATAGTTCTCCAGGCTTTCTGAAGGTTGGACATTGGCTGCTTTTTTGCTCATTGTCAGCCCAATCCTTGAACCGGACCACCGGACCATTTTCAGGAGTCTTTTTTTTTGTTAAACCACATAACACTGACCTGTGAATCACTGAAGCATAAAAAAGCACATAACTCAAGGGATGACCCATCATTGTGTCTAAATATGACAGACAACCTAGAAAGAAACCAGTTTTAAATGTATCATTAGGCACACACACACACACACACACACACACACACACACACACAAAGCAATAAACTTAATTTGTTCCCAGGTTTTTTGTTGAATCTACAAAAACGCCAAAGATAACACAGTTCATAACACATAAAATATTTTTGCAGTAACAATACTTAAAGAGCCATTAGCTGAAAACTAGGCACGATGTGCAGCGTGTCCTTAAAATAATAATCTAGTGGATGAACAGTATCTGAAATAGAGATAAGAAGAGGGGTACTGAAATTGGGAAACTCACTTTATCCTGCTGGTAAACTCAAAGGAAACATGTAGAATACATATTGTGCTGGTCATGAGCCAGAGTGCACAAACTAAGGGGCAAAACTTGGAAACGTGGGACGTAGGAATACACAGCATGGAAATCACTGACAACAATGTCATGGGGACTGGAGGAAACTCGGGGCCTAAATGTAAATTATGTAGAAATATGAATGTGTGTATCAACGGGTGAATGCAAACGTGTTGCAGTAGAGGAGAAAAGCACCATATAAAAACCAGTCCAGTTACCATATACTTGTGCACAGTACTGTATGTTGTACTGAATATCTGTTTTTGGATTTATTAAGCAGGCTGTTGGTTGGTAGATCAACTAAATCACACAACATGTGACATAATTAACAGATTCTGATTGGATTTCGGCATCAAGGATCTTTTTGTAATTTGACCTGGCTATGGCGAATTCTGAATTATCATAGTTTGATGTTACTAATAGGGAAAAGTCTCAGCTTCTACAGATTTTGATCCAGAAAACAGATCAACTTTTGGCCTACAGGTGCTACTGTAGGCCAAAAGTGTGCTAGTAGTTTTTAATCTGCTTGCAGGTTTTTGTTGGCGCTGTTTAGGGGGCAGATTCTTCCCATTATTTAATTTCTAATATCAATAGTAGATCTGGAGGGGCTCCGTTTTTGTTTTAGTGTGAACATGGGCATTCCTTTTTGGACAGGGGGTCTGTTTTTCCGAACTGTTACGCAAGACCTTAACTGGCGTGCACAGAACTGTGACTCGAACCTCATGCAACACCTTTGAAAAGAACAAGAACTGAGAGCCACGACATATCGGTCATTGTGGCCGATTGTTGCTGCGTGTTTCTTGTGGCTCTTGTGAATACAATAACCAACATCTGGAACAAAGTCTTCAGGTGTCGATGCACACTTTAGCCTTGCGCAACTGTGAAGTACACAGTCACAACAGGTTTGTTCCAAAACAGTCAGTTACATGATTTTGTCACACAGTTTCTTTAAGCGCAGTGAGATGAAAATACAGTTGATTCTTCAAGATAACATTTTTATTACAGCTCATTATCTAGCAATGATACGGCTATAATACATTTTATTAGATGTCATTACTGGAAGGTTCTAAACCTTCCTTCAGATGTTGAAACATGATTTTCAGATAATAAAAATGTGCGTTATGTTCCTCTATGTATTCATGAAAAGATTTATCTGCACAAGTACAGTTGTAGTATTTCCTGTAATTACAAGATGTGCTGATGAGTCAGTCAGCCCTGTACTCACCACTTCATCTTCACTTCCCATTTCAAAGAGGAAACATCATTTATGGCTGATTGGTTGAGGTGTTAAAAGAGAGGGGGTGTTAGTGCGCTGAAGCACTCTCTGAATGAGAAGAAAACAGTCAGATGGGACTGTTTAGAAATTTAATGGCTCCACACAAATTCCCACCTCCCTGAATATTTTAACAATTCATGAAAAATATTTGTTTGTGTTAAAGATAGCCAACAGGCATCCATATCCTTCACAGAATCCTGCAGCTAATGAAACAGAAGTGGCATTTAAGATGCATTTCCCAGCTTCATGAGAGACGCTTAAGGAGAAGCCAAATGCAGTTTGGGGTTTTCTGTGTTTTCCCCACTGTTAGCTGTTAGCACTTATTCATTGAGGCTTTTCTTTTCTTTCTTTTTTTTTTTAAACATTTTTTCCAGTTTGTAGCATTTACAAACTGTCAGTGTGTGTGGTATTTTTTGGTTTGTGGTAGGTCGTAGATGCACAGTTGCGAGACATTAGCTATGTGTGTGAATATGTGCACAGGAAGAGAAAGGTGTTGCCAGGGTTTAGCACTTGTAGGTTTTACTCCACAGTGTGTCTGTGTTTTTCCCTACCTTTATTTGTTAAATGAGAAAACAGCTGCAACATATCACAACTGGGAGCTGCTTTCTGACAATGGCACGAGCAAAAATGCCCCGATGAGGTGTTTAAAGAGTTTTCACCTCATGTCTCAGTTCTTAAGAGCATTAATTATATAAAACGTATTTATATTAATTGTTGGTTGTCTTGAGTGCGCCTTGTCATAACTTCAGCAGGTACTGAACCGAAGAAGCCTTTGGGATGAGAGGTGAGAAGTGGAGTCGACCTTTTTTCAAGCTCCAGAAACTAATTGGAGGAACTTTAGTTTTTTAATATTTCCAAACTCATTTATCAGATACGCCATTGTAGTTTTATGCCAATAAATTTATTTCACAGTCTGTTTACTGGATATTCTATGAACACATGATGTATACATAAAATATGCTGATGGAAAAATAAAATGACAGCTCTTCTAAAATTAGTTCTACCTCATCTGACTCCTGTAGTATTAAACTGTAAAGTGCACTTTGACTTTGATGCATCAGTGATAATAATAGCAGCACTGACAGGGGAAATTCTTCTGAAATGACTGCTTAAACTCGAGAAGGCTGGCATTAGAAAGCGCACTCTGTAGTACTTTTTAAAATTACCATTGTGTGAACAGAGTTTAAAAGTGAGACCTCCACTGCCTCTAAATGTTAGCATGTCTACATGAAGGCCTGCGCACAAATTTCCCTCAAGAATTAAAAGCATGCTCACTGTGAAGTGCTTACCAGTGCCAATAGTAACCCTATTATGGCTATGCTAAGCTTAGAAATGAATATTAATAATCACAGACTCACAAAACAAAGTCCAAACAACAAAAACAGAAACTGTATATCTAGAGTGTTAGGAAGCACGCTACATGTAGCCAGCAAGCTGCTAGGTTGAGTAGCTACTGTGACTGCCTGACTGTGCTCAGAGGCTTCTGTCTTTGCTTTAGCTTTCAAAATACAAGCGCTTGCAGGAATGCTGTTCTCTCACAGCCGAGTGAACTCTTGCATATAACCAACTGAAATAACTTGTAAAAGTACATTGAGCCCAGGATTTACTAGCTTTGAAATAAAATATTTATTACTATTCTTGTTTATTTGAAAAATATCTGAAATATACCATAATGAACATTATATGTTCTTTATTAAACACAGAGTCAGTTTTATTTCTGGGAGAAGGTTTATGAAGCTAATTTTGTGATCCATGAAGAAAACAGCTGGTAAAACCCTTGTATTAGTTATATAAAGTAAATGTTTAAAAAACATATTCATATCAATTATTTGTGAAATTCTAATTTCACAAATAAATACATACATACATAGTAATACACATATACACATACACTGATAATGTGTATGCTTTATTGTTTTGGCACTACAATAAAAGTCACACTAAAGATATTTCATCAATCTGTGTGTCTAAAGTTTTGTTCTTGTCAACCTAAAGTGTGACTTTATGAACTTCTGTGATTAAGAAAGAAAATACACCTACAGACACGCCTACAGACACACCTACACATACCTACACACACCTACACACACCTACAGACAGCACTGCAATAAAAAAGGAAAATTATGGAACCAAGCAGAAACGTAATGCATTGGATCATGGTGTTGGATCATTTCAATGCAAAATAAAAATAATACCTGTTGAACATTACAATGACAGGAAGTATGCGCATTTTTGCACCCGCACATGTGTTACAGATGAGGCAGTGTGGCGTGATAATTAGTGTAACGTTGCGGCTTTCACCCAAATAAATTACACAAGTTCTTCCAGCATAATTAAAACACTAAGATTTTCTTGATCGAGGCTCTCCGCATTATTCTCCACATTATTGATGTACGGTATGTTTGTGTTTTTGTGTTTTTGGTTTTAACTGTAATGCTAACCTGGACTAGCCTGCTCCTGCGTGGCTTTCCTCAGGATCTCCGTCTGCTTGGAGCTCAGTGCTCGCAGGCGTCCCAGCTCCTCCGTTAACTCTGTGTAGGCCAGAGCCAGGTTCACCCTGAAGGAGGAAGCAAGGCAGTTATGTTATTATCATATTTACCATAGAAGACTGCAGTGTTAACAGAATGTGTTACAACTTCATTACAAAAACAGCTTCAGCTCCTCTTTAAACTGAATGCGTTTCTGCAACCCTGACACAACCTCACAAATTAGGAAATGGATAATTGAGAGGCTTATATTTTTAGATTTCATGTTATGGTGTATAATTGAAGCGCATAAAATAACACCATTTCACGCAAGAGGCTTCATGACTCTCGGAGGAGCCGTACTGACTCGAACGACTCCATTTCATAAGCATGGCTGTGTGTCTTTTAACCATAGTAACGGCTGGCTTTTTTAATTGGCATAAAAACTGACCTAAACCCCACAATATAAATTAATGTGAGGCCATTTAGTATTATGCAGGTAGATATGAGAAATAATCGAATTACAAACTGCATCTGTGAGCACTTATCTGACAGGATTTTATGAGGAATTTTGCACAGACAGAATGAAGTTACTTTAGTAGTTAGTCACTGCCAACAGCCATTGGATCTGATAAGGCTGTTTATCTCAAATACCTTTCCAATTTTTATAAACGCTGTAGTCCTGATCTGAAATTGACTAATTCCAGCACAGAGAGTGGTAGATTAAAGCATTTATTGAGAGTTAGAAACCTTAATCTAGCTTAAAAATCTGTTAAAATAATCTATTTAACCTGTCAGTTTGAGTAATTTCTCATATGAAGACCTGCATTTTAAGGAAATTAGGGTTATTATAACTCCCACAAATGAAATAAGGAATTTGCATCCCTTAAAATGTCACAGCAGGGTGCATTTATTGGTCTTTGCTACTTTCTCAAAACTTCAAAAAACAATTAAAACGTCTCATAATTTGACATATTAGCCGTCACTTAGACAGGAACATGGAAAGAAAGACACTTGTTGTGCAGAAGCACCGAGTTGCTGCCAGGCTCAGATCTGATAAAGCACCGTTGATAGCAAATTTAACCTCCTGATGAGAATCTGACTCAGTTTATTCCTCCATAGAGATTGTGGCAGATAAAAAATTGCAAACGCCACATCTGTATGTATACTGGGGATTTCTATTACATGATTAGAAACAGAGCTGAACTTTAACTGCAGCGCTAACACAAAAAAGAAGAAGAAGAAGAAGAAGAAGAAGAAGAAGAAGAAAAAACACACATATATGCTGCCTACACAGCAAATAAAACACATGGTTAAATTCAAAACATGCTCCCTGGCACACCCGCACTCTAATTTAATTGAGCTGTCCCACTTGTGTGTGTAATCCTGCTACATGGGAATGTATTAGAGGAACATGTGTTTGTGTTGATATCAGCCTCTGAGCTACTGTTTGTGCATTCTATTAAGGATATCTGCAAAGACGTGTATGCACAAACATGCTTTCCAAGCCAACAAAGGCCTCCATCCTCACATGTTTTAACACCTGCTACTAAAATAAAGTCAGGGATCCATTTTCAGTTAATCTCACAGCAAAAAAGAGAACAGAAGAGAAGTCATAACTTCCACTGGGTAGCTGGCTTTGTGTTGGAGGCCCACCTAGTTTTCCAAAGCCCTGCTGTGACTCACACACAGAGTGGTGGTATCAAACCCCCTTCAGCCCCCACCATATTACAAATAACATCTTCTTTGTGGTACGAGTTGGTGGAACTCAGCACTAACGCTCAGATGATTCAGGGCTAAAAATGCACCCTCTCCCTGTTTGTGGCTTTGGATAAGTAACTGCCACAAACGTGTAAATAAACTAAGTGTGTCCATCGGAAAATAACAAACACTACTTACTGGCATGGTGGGTGGAGCGTGCTGTACGATATCAATATTGCCAAGAGGCTTATAAAATGTATTTGTTTCCTCTCCTCAGTGCTCTCAGGTGGCTCTCAGCTCGGGTGCTTTATTTCTAAATGCAGTTGTATACCAAATTTTCTCTCTTTAGACTGACATACCCCTTCCTTTTCACACTTGTGTTATCTCATGTTTCAATTTTGTTAGTGCATTTTGACAATGTCTGTCCTTTGCTTTTGGTGAGAATGCAACACCTCCAAGTCACGCGGCCAAGTGTGAACACCTGCAGTTAAGTGCAAGCATGCACAAAGCAGTTAATCACAAATAAACTGTGTTTTTTGAGTCATTTTAGAAGGTCTGTGTAACCAGGTCTTGTGTGTGTGTGTGTGTTTTTGTCTGTGTAGGTCTAAAAATACTGCACGTTTGCCAGCATACGTCTCTCCTATGGCTCACACCTTCATTTATTTCCTTCTTCACTTGCATGCAAATAACTGTGCGCATACTGTACGATGTACACTACAGTGCGTAGGAGGGGTGTGATAAAGCTGATACAGCATTGATAAAAGCCTTGTGTAAGTGAATCGATCAGGTGCAAGAGTACATTGTATATGTTTGTGTGGGCGATGAGTGTGGGCTGAATCTAACCTCTGATCTGATCAGACATTTTAAAGAAAAGACATTCCCATACCTGCCTGTGGAAGCTGACTCTCTTTCTTTTTTTTTTTCCTGCGCAAAACTTGTTTTTCAAACCTGCCACAGTTCAGCCAATCACAAAATGCACCTGGAAGGTTACCTCGGAAGGTAACGTGCGGATACTCGGCAGTCCACATGATCTGGCGGTAATCTTCTCGTCACTGTGTGGTCACATTTCGGGGAAAAACAAAAAATGCTATTCATTGCATTTAAAAGAAATGGGGAAACTAAAATTCGGACCTCACCGAAGAGGAGGGCGTTTAACAGGCATTGAACTGTGGTGGGGGCTTTTCACGCTCTGCAGTCCAAACTCACACTGCTTCTGCATTATTCTTCAAGGCACTTTCAGTTAAACACAGAGAGGTGTCAAACAGTTCTCACGGCAGGTCGCAGTGATGCTAGAGATACACTTTGCAACCAGGAAACACATTTAAGCATCTGCATCTTTAAGCATTAAGCATTAATAATTAAGAAATCAAAAATAGATATAGATGAGCTGTACTTCTTAAAATCTAGTTTGAATTTATGGCAGAATTTGATTAACATTGTTTTTTTTTTCCATTTGAATCCCCCACCACCACCACCACCCAAAAAAATGGCAGTTCCACCTGAATTAAAATCATCATGCTGTGATTTATTGGAAACAGCTCTCACTTTTTGAAAGCTGAAGATGAATTAGTCATTCTTTCTGTATGCATTGGTATGGTGTAGTATAGCACAACGTGCATGTGTGTGAGGGGGGGGGATTGGCAGGGGGGGTGGTGCCAGGTGTCTGCCAGCGTTTATGCAGCGTGGCTTGTGGTTGGCGAGGGAAGCTTGTTCACGTATTATCAGTCATGAGTGAGGCAAACGAAAGTCCACAAATGCAGTCACAAAAATTTTGACTTGGAAAAGATCAGAAAGGTGAGAAGTGGTTCAAAAGGGCGAAACATCACAAAAACAGATACATCTTGTAACTAACTGAAGGCTAAATGAACTCAGCTGTGCTGTTTGAGGGTGAATTTGTAACTTTTCTTGCATTTAGAGGTGCTAATTAATATATGGACTCATTTACTGGTTACAGCAGCTACAAAAATACCACCAAAGCTAATTAACTCAAACACAGACTGTTCTCTAGATTATAAAGGGCTGATGATGGGTGATGATGGTGTGTTCATATTGTCCACAGCACAGACAAAATTCTTCTATATCAATCAGTGCAGTTTACATTAAGTGAGCCCAATTACAAGAAAAGGTGCCAGGAAACAAAGCTGAAGCATATCAGTGGGAGTAGGTGATATTGTTGAGTAAAACCAAAAGGTGACCAAGGTTTGGAAAAAGCAGTAGGCTTCCACCACACACTTGTTAAAAACTAGAGACTAAGATCGTCTTCACTGGCGAACCATTTACTTTCAGTTTGCACCCCATCGAAACACTTCTGGGGTTTCACTGTGTGGGAGTCAATTGCCCAACATGATGTGGTTTTTCTCTTATTTTTTTTCTTGTTCTTTTCTTCTTCCTTACCTGTGCTGTCTTGTAAACATGCAGTGCCTGGGACGATCTGGGGTGGGGTGGGGGTATTAGAATGAACTGCTTTGTTTCCCCTCATCTATAAACATACTTCTCTTATTGGCTGCACACAGGCAGCACCAGCATTACTCACAGCTGCATTGATTATGGTGGTTTACGTGAGGCGGAATAAAAGAAAGAACGAATGCACAGATAAAACTGGATCTCCATTAAAAACAGGAGGAAATGGACCGAAAGGAGTCTTATTCTGCACTTACACTGCCCCCTGCTGCTCAGGCTAATTTCATGCCAAGCCTCCTTGAGAAAATGGAGTTAAAGTTTAATGTACTGTACACGCAGCAGAAAATACATAACATGCAGCCTTTGTGCCCAAACATGAATACCCCTGTATTAATGCTGTGCTGGAGAGCTTGTCTGCTTTCTAATGAGGCCCCTGGAGGTCAGCCCGAGCACATCACCGCAGGAGAGTAAACAGACAGATGAGCAGCAGCTTCTGGTGAAACCATTCTCCTAATACTCTCGTCACTCTTCTTTTATTCATTGTTGCCTCTTCTGTGCTTCTTAAGCAGTATCTTTCCTTCCTCATGATTGAGATTCCTCCTTTCCGTCCATCTCTTCCGTCCAGATTTGCATCTTTACCTTTCTTGGTCTGTCCCCTCTCCCCCCAGAGATCTGCTGTGGTCACTTACTGCTCGTCTCCCACCTTCTTTATCCACTCCACATCACACTGCTTGCACGGAGAAGTCATTTCCTGCCAAAGTAGAGCATGAAATTAGATTAGCATGCAGGTGCTGGTAGAATACTGGAAAAAATCTGACAGCAAGTTCCTATTTGAAGCCAGTTTGGCATCAAGATTATCAGAAGAATGTCTACTCATAGAAACAAAAGCTTTGCATTATTATCATTATTCAAGCACTACATGTGTTTTGTGGCTTGCATGTAAACGATAGACACAGTTGCAGCGATCTCAACCATCAGTTTGCAAAGTTCCTGTCTTTTATAAGCCTCAAGCTAAGCATTCCTGTCCTTCTGAACAGTAATAATTTACAAAATTCATATCATGTGGTATTCAACAGGACCTAAAAGTGGCATCTGAGTCCATAAACTCATCAGAAAAATCACGCTTTCCCACAGACTTCTATAAAGCTGGACTCCTGTTTTTAAAATCAGAGGAATCACTCCCTATGGGCCCTGAGAAAGATTCCAGGTTTAAGACACTTATGCACGGGCTTCTCTTTTCAGACTCTGTAATTATATAGTTTATGTGTGGTACCTTTTATAAGTTCCAGAGGAAGCCTCCTTTTTAGCCATGCTGTTCCAACACATATGACAGGAGAAAGTGGAATTTCTTCACTCTTTGATGGACGAATAACACACTGTGATGTGACTTTGAACGGCAGCAAACGTTTGACGCGATGATCCTCATCCATCGCTTAAAGTGTTTGCTGTCTTTTTCTTTTATTCTAGCTCATGCCTGCACCAATAACATCTGAGGAAATGATCTGACTTCTGAGCTCCTAAATGTTTTACTGTTTGCTCTCTGGTCCGGTGCTGGAGCCAGACGGTTTTTCACAGCTTTGATTAGTATGAGAGATTACGGACACTTATTTTTCTGGTCACTCTTTGTTTTCATGTGATTGTGCAGACATGGCTGACACGCAGAAGTGTGCCACGAGGGAACATTTGCTAAGGTTATTATCTCGCAATTGTTTTTAAAGGTCATGAGACAATTTTAATGGGTGGATGCACTGATATGTCAGAAGGAACAACTACTTAGTGAAGAAATGGTTCACTGAAATGATTTCTGCTAGAAAACAGTATTTACCTGCTGTACCTCCGGTTCTGTGAGTGACTAAGTAGGCCTCAAACATCTAACGACCCAAACCCTCTTTCCTCCACCCCCAAAAGGAAGCTCTGTAGACTGGAGCTGAACTGCAGCTATGGATCATTTTTGTGTGCACATTTTCACATTGTATTGGTATTATGTAAATACCAATCATGGACACTCTAATTAGCTGTGGACATGCATTATTTAAAGGCAAAAACATGGCACTGAATGATAAAAATGACTGTCTTTAAAGGCCACGTGGGGTTTCAATGAATTATTCAGCATGAATCTTCTCTAACGGACAGAGAATGGACTTTTCATTTCTCTTAATGCTCATTACACATCTCCAAGGACACTTCGGACGATGCATGACAAGAACGTATTTTTGGTGGCTACTTCTCTGACAGAGCACAGGCAGATTCAAACAAACACTGACCCTCTGGCTGTTCTGCAACTGTCTCATCTCATCCTTGAGTCTCTCACACTCCGTCTTCAGCTCCTCCTCCCGCTGACACGCCCCCTGGGCTTCGTGCCGCGCCCCTTCTAGCTCCGCCTCCAGGCGCTGCAGCTTAAGGTCAGACAGGGCATCAAGGCTGCGGGAGCTCTGAAGGGTCAATGCTGGACAGTCAAGCACTGGGAGAAAGGGAAAGCGGTACAAGCAATGAAACACTGTGCTTTGAGTGGTTTTCGCCTGACTAATGCAGTGTTCTGCTGTCCATGGCTGCTGTACAATCGATGAGTATGAAAGAGCAAAAGAGCCGACTTCTTCCAAGGCCAGCATCTTTCAGTTTGTACCTGGGTGATGTGATCTGTGTGGGCATGTTAGTGATTCAGCGCCGCTCACACAGACTCAGTCCTTGAGCCAGAAGACACAGTAACAGTACAGCAGTATCATCTTTTATCCCTGCCCGTCCTGCCTCCTCAACAGAACGCTCACATGTGCAGTAAGCGTTTCACATTTGTCCTCATTCATATGCGACTATTAATCAACACTTCCTCACATACAAATTAAGGAAAAGCATTGTTTACACCCTTTTTCAAATATTCTTTAAGGCAGTTTGATGCCTATACAAAATAGTACCTCCTCCTCATGAAGGCATACTATCAGCAGAGGCATCTGTTCAGGTGGCGGTGACACATTTTTTCCATCTTTCAACCACCCACGTTGTTGTAGAGGGCAGCGTTTAGCTTCTACTCACTCTAGATCAGTTAGAGTCAACAGATCCTCTTCTGCAGCAGTAGTAGACTGCATGTCCTGCCCTGTGTTCACTGCTGCAGTCACATAATGTACTGACTTGGTGAGACAATCTAAAATCCTAAGTTTGTTCACAAACTTTTTAAAGCACAGAGGAGCACGCTGCCGTGTTTCAACAGTCTATAGAAATCAATTTGCATTGTAACAAATCCTGCTGTCTCAAGGACTTTCTAGCATTTTGTAATACACTGTAGTCACAAAACAGATCACTCAACAGTACAGATGGAAGCAACAGGCTGAATAATACAGATAAATCCTCAAATTTACAGAGCAAGTTACTCAACTCCAAGTGTTTCTGAAGCCAGACCGACTGAATTTCAATCACTAGCACACGCAGAGATTACAGGTCTCATTTTCCTGTGACTGTGACTGGGGAGTGGGAACAAAATGTCCAGGCTGAGTCTTTCTGACAGGCTGCGCTCTAACCTGACCTCAATTAAAATGCTTTTCAGACAGATTGTTGGATTTGATTAAAGGCTGTGGAACAGGAAAAAGCTGAGTTCTATTATAGAGTCATAACTGTTGTCTAGGCTTGTTTTTTGTTTTGTTTTTTTTTTAAAAATAAAATGCACTTGTGGTTTATGCACAAAGTAATCTTTTACACTTAAAATCATCTAAAAGTCGGGCCACACTCCCAGAACATCTGCTGTTAACACCTGCTTCAGTGGCTCATCTCGTACTTTTCCTATACACCCTACTGGCTACTCTGTTTTAGTTGCTTTAACCTGCCTACAGTTGGCGCTCTCCACCCAAGCACCTCCTTATCATACTGTGTCGCACTTAATCAGTGCCAGGGCTCCCAAAAGAGAGCAATACCCCTCAAATATAAATTACTGCAACAACATATGAATCATTTGTTGTTCTAAATGGTCGCACTCAAAGGTGGGGCTATAAAAGAGACAAATCAACAGTTGTTCTTTGTAAGAGAGTTGCTTTCATTTCCTGTGCTTTCCTCATTTGGTAATCCTAATCATAAAAATAGGAGCAAGTGAAAACCCTCAGCATCTGTTACATGTTCAGTTCCAAATGTTTCCATCATGGGGAAGGTTTGGTCCAAAGGGAGCACTAATAGATGCAGAAGGTCGTTTGTTCTATTTGCTCTTTCTTTAAAAAAAAACTCTACATACTGCAGGATATTTCTATCTTGTATTTTTGTATGAATTATGGCATGTATGGACTGCATCTGCAAAGAATGCTGCCCCCACAGGGGACCTTGACGTTTTACTCTTTAGGGAGATGAAAAAGTTTTTTAAAAGTGGGGATTACAGCATAAATGTTCAGGCGGTCGCTCCCAGAAGACGTTCCTGACATGTTCAAGTTGTAGTTCATGCAAAAAGAGAAAAACACGGAGGCTCCCCTCTCACCTCTGCACAGCGGCCCAGACAAAAAGCGTGATGTGAGTTTGAATGATGGAGTCACAGAAATGATCAGACACAAAGCACCCTAATCCAACTTCAGAAAGCAATGGGGGTATTTTGTCTCCAGAGCTATTTAGCCATTCACTGAGCACTTTTGGAGAGAAATAGTGGTAAATTAGTGCACTCACTGCCTTATAAACAAGGTTTTCCAAAAGGTTGCTGACGCATAACAGGCTGGTTTTGTAATTGCCATAATTTGTCCCATAAACTCTAGGTCATAAATGCATCATGATTTCAGGCTTGGTTTGTGGTGTGAGTGGTTGAAACTGATCATTGTCTTTTCATTTCTCTCTACTGGAGCATGAGGTTATTGATTTGATGCACACCAGTGCTTGTATGGTTTATTCATTATCATAAACACAGATGCATAGTGGCTATATACATGCTCGGTCACTCACTGTGCGCATCTGGGCCAGCGTGCAGCTGCAGATACTGCATGTCTTTGCTGTGCAGCTGCATGTTGAGTTTCTGCAGGGAGTTGTCTCGCTGCCTCAGAGCGGACTCCAGGCTCAGGATCCGCTCGACGTGTTTCTCCACCAGACTGGTCTGTAATCAGACACATATTCAAAACCTCCTTTAAAGACACTGGGATCCCACTTCTTAATTAATGTTATAAATATTATTTAGGTACTCTTGCTTATCTTGGTTGCTTATCACTCATTTGCTTTTGTTCGCACAGGGATATTTGCAGATAACCTAATCAGAAAAATGTATGGAAGATTTATTTTTGGTTGTAATCTGTACGCTTCCTTGCAATGCACATGGATGATAAATAATACTACATATGTTTAGATGTCTAGTTCAAAGTGTACCACTGAGGCCTCTGATGAAAAATAAATTTATTCAAGTCAAATTATCTTCAGAAATGCAAAGAACAACGACTCCTGCAGGTGATGGCATCAGCACGGCGGCCTCATCTCGAAACAAAAGAGATTACATGAAGAGACAGAAACAGCCAAAATCCACAGAAGAACTCTTCAAGATGCTCAGAATAATCTGTTTGTCGAGTAAGTGTCGCCAGACCTGCATTTAAAATGAATCGATCGATAAAACTATTAATGGTGTTCTGCTCTTTCAGCACCTTCCCTTTGCTTTCAGTTCTATATATTATGCTGATGAGTAAGAGAGTTAAAGGACAAAAGGTAAAGGTCAATGAGGCCCGGCAGGTGGATGGAGCCGCGGCCACAGCTTCAGGTGACACTGACAGCGTGTCACCCGTTGGCAGGTGGCACTTCCAACATCTTTGGCGCACTTTATCCCTTAATCACTGGGACCACTAAAACTGCTGAGGTTGCTCTGTGTGATGGACTTCACTATCATATGAGATGGTTTATTAGCGTAGAGGGCATTTAGGGGCCAATCTGCCCAGCTGGAAGCCTCTGCCTGATCTGGAGCAGCCCTGATTTGTTGCCTTCAAACAATGAGATTACATTCTTTCATAGTTTATTTCATCCAAACATGTTAGTTTAGACTAAGAGGACAATTCACTCACTATTAATAAAAACAAGTTAACCTTTGAAGGCAACTATGTAGAATGGTAATATGAGTGGGTGCTTCATTTTTAAATAAAAGCAGTCCAGTGCATTTTGTTTTTGCTTATTGGTGTTAGTTTAAATACGGTGTCTACAGCCATAACTCTGCCTTCATTTAAAATTATGGTAAACACTAAATTTGGACTTTTATGCCATAAATAATTACACGTGATGTAATGGGGAAAATATAAACACTGTCTTGTCTTTCTACATTGTTTTTGGTCATATGTTCATGTCAGGTTTTGGGGTTTTGCATCGTTGGATCTTGCCTTTATTTTGTAAATCTACTCTTTTATATGTCATGTCATATTAATTTATGCCTTTATTTTGACAGTCACTCAGTGGTTGTTTCACTTCCTCTCGCACTGATTCACCAACCTCCTGTTTCCTTGTTAGTTCCTTGTGTATTTAACACTCCTGTCTTTCCATTTTTCCATTGTCAGTGTGTCTGCTCTCCTACTGTTACCCCTCCAGCTCATCTCTATAAATACATATTTGTATAAGAATATTAACAATCTGTAGGCAAGGTACAACATTTTTGGTAGCAGTACGTTTCTGCTTCTTATCTGTAGTCCAGGAAGCATAATCCAATCGCGTCTGAATAGGTTTCGCTTGCATGCAAAGCAGAGCTGTGGAGGAATTGCATTTGCTTAAGTACAATCTCAAATCCACTGGGAATTGTTAGAAGACAATTTAGCTTTTTATGAACTTGTTAAAATTTATATGCATTCATGAACAATGACCTCAAATGTAGCGAGAAATCTTGGCCGAGATGCACGTCGGCCACACCCAACCAGATGATGGGTTGACAGGTTTGCCTCCTGCCAGCCAGTGTCACCACCCACAGATCTCTGACACTGCATCTGTTTTTTGGTTTGAATCTCGGCCTAATCTGCTCTGTCAGATCATCGTTTGTTAGGATTCACGTTTAAAAAAATGGTTTCAGTGCAACAGAACTAAACACAAACGTCAGCTCCACCATCTCTCGTCTACGTTAAATTTGGTCCCCATCACCATGTTAAGCTGCAAAACTTAATGAGCCATATGTCTCGCAAAGAAAGCTGCTGCAGAATAATGACTGCACAGTGCAGTGAACTGAATGATGCCTCTGACCATCTTGTCGAGATCCCTCTGGAGGTTGTTCTTCTCCATGTGAATCTTCTCGTAGGCCTTGATCACATCCTCCAGCTGTTCCTCTCGCTCCTTTCTCTTCTGGAGCTGAAGCGAGATACAGAAAAGAAGAAAGAAGTTTTAAAAGAAAACGTGGGGGGAGAACTTTCTTTTTGAGAGCCATCAAATCCTGATACGTCAGTGTTAGCGTAGCAGAGCCTGCCTCATCTCAAAAACAATGATGCTCGAGCCTGTTTGAAAAAGAAGGGTTTTTTGACGCCTTGACAGCTGATCTAATCTCCTTACAGCGTGGCATAATAAGAGGGGTGAATGCCACTGGATGCCGTAATGACAGAGAGATCTGAGGGCAGTGACATTCACCAAACTGAGAGAAATGAGGAGATTTTCAAAGCAGATGAAGACATTGAAGTGAGCTTTTTATCAAAGAATATGGAAAAATATGGTCATTCTGGACTACACAGAGAATGAGAGTGGGAGCAGCGGCAAGGGAGTGAGATAAACAGAGAGCCAGCGAGGACAAAGAGGTATATCACTGCTGTGTGGCAGAGCACTGAAGCCTATTCAGTGTGTCTATGGTAACATATGCCTGAGAAAAAACAAAAAACAAAAACTGGCACCAAGGCGTGTGCGGCTTGTCAACAGCATCGTGACGGAGGCGAGCAGAATTACTCCAGTGCTGGATTTCTGTCCTGAGAGGCACTCAAGCAGGCTCTCCTAAAATAAAGAGATATTTTCATTATCACCTTTTACATTTGCACATCGGTACAGATATTGTGGGTGGGATTGTTTGTTTCCCTGAGTTGGTATCACAATACAACCTGTAATTTATGGCATAATTTTGTTATTACATTGGGTATAAAAGAATCAGGTAGCAGCTGCGACTAGTACTATAGTCTGAGGATTACAGGACTACAACGGGCAATCCAGATAAAAAGGTGGATGATTTTTTTTGGGGGGGGCGGTGTTATAGATATAGTCCTTGACTAGGTAACAATTGTAATTATTACACAGCTAAAAGTAAGAAAAAATAAGCCCAAAACCATAGCAGTAATGTGTCTTTACAGAAATCGCGACCTGGTTACTGAAAGAAAAAAAAAATCCACAAACCTTGCTGTGAGTTTACAGCTAGCTGACATTATAGTGTGTTGGTGTCTGGGGGGGGGGGAGATCATGTGATGAAAGTACAAAAAGTACAGACAGGAAAGTATTTTTGAGAGGTGAAGAACAACAAAAGTCCTTATTGTCAAAGCAAAGGTGAAATATTCAATTCAATTTTATTTATATAGCGCCAAATCACAACAAACAGTCGCCTCAAGGCACTTTGTATTGTGGGTAAAGACCCTACAATAACACAGAGAAAACCCAGCAGTCAAAACAACCCCCTATGTACAAGCATTTGGTGACAGTGGGAAGGAAAAACTCCCTTTTAACAGGAAGAAACCTCCTGCAGAACCAGGCTCAGGGAGGGGCAGTCATCTGTCACAACTGGTTGGGGGTGGGGAGCAGGACAAAAGACACTGTGGAAAAGAGACAGAGATTAATAATAACTAATTATTGAATGCAGAGTGGGGTATAAACAGAGTGAAAGGAGGTGAATGAAAGCCTAGGCCTATAGCAGCAGACATGCTGTGGAAGAGAGCCAGAGATTAATAATAATGATTAAATACAGAGTGAAGTATAAACAAGTAAATAAAGGTGAATGAGAAGAAACAGTGCATTATGGGACCCCCCCCCCCAGCACCCTAGGCCTATAGCAGCATAACTAAGGGGTGGTTCAGGGTCATCTGATCCAGCCCTAACTATAAGCTTGATCAAAAAGGAAAGTTTTAAGCCTAATCTTGAAAATAGAGAGGGTGTCTGTCTCCTGAATCCAAGCTGGGAGCTGGTTTCACAGAAGAGGGGCCTGGAAGCTGAAGGCTCTGCCTCCCATTCTACTCTGACTGGGAGGTGAAAGAAAAAGAAAAGATTTTGTAGGAGTAAACAATGTGTCTCAGAGTATGTGTATGTGGGTATCTCAGGGGATTGGCTTTAGAAAGATTATTATCTTTAAAACAGAGGCAGAAAAAATAAAAATAACTGCCAGGCAGCCTCATTTTGTCCTCCAAGTGGCTGTTCATATAATTGTGGGACGCCATGTGCAAACTATGAATTGATAGACTGTACAGTAATTCCATTTTCTCTACGTGTCTTTGATTATTGGAGGTCAGGACTTATCAAAAAGAGAAGGCTTGTGCATGTCTGCATGTACAGGTTGTTGTGGTCAGGTTCTTGTACCAACAGAGCATGTCCAGTGAGCCATGGCCCCCTTCAATCACTCTGACTGCCTGGTATCAGCGCCCCATGACCTTGTATGTCCCACTCTAATCGTTCATGCTTCACCCATAAACCATTTCCTTCTCTTTGTTCTGCTCTGTAGTTCTTTTCACCACTGCTGCTACCAGCTTTACCGCGGCCTTCCTGTGTCAATCGTTTCTCACTTCTATTTCCTCACGCTTTTGTTCTCACAGTCTAAGAAATAGTAGAGTTATAAGTGAGGAGAAACAAATAGTCCAAGCACGGTGTCGGCACAGCCATTCTTCACTCTGAGCTTTTGGACAGTCAGAGCACACATTACTGCTTGTGTGTAGCGTGCACGCATTATGTGTTAAACAATGCCAATTAATTTTAAAATGTGTAGTCTATGTGTTGGTAAAAGGCACGTCCTCTGTATCCTTTGCTTTCTGAAGGTGTACACAATCAGCAAAATCTCAGCCAGGTTTAGACCCAATTATACTGCGTCTCAAAAATAGAACACCAGCATGAAAATCCCATGTCACACTGCTCGTTGGATGGCTTCTCAAAAACACCCAATCTCAGTCATTTTGCTCATGCAGCAGCTTTAGTGCTTAATTAGTTCTGGACATCGTTCAGTATATGTTCACCAGGGTTGGCCTCAATTCGTTTTTAATTCAATTAATTCACAGGAAGGGAGGGATTTCCACAGAATTCAAGAAAAAGCCTTTTAGTGTGATAAGGTTTTTACTCCATCCAGTTATTCGATAAACTAAATGAACATATTATAAAGTGGATTTCCCCCCATATTTTTTTCCAGTCTTCCCCTTCTTGTTATCTTCATGTGTTCTCTTACCTCATGGGTCAGGGCGTTGACTCTCTGCTGTAGGCTGCCGTTTTCTGAGTGCAGCAGCGCCGTCTCCTTGCTCTCAAAAGAGCAGTAGGAGTTAGTGTCCTCACCAAACTCGTTGATCATAGGGAACTGCAAGAAGACAAGGGTACATTGAGCTTGCTTGTATATTTTGTTTGCTTCGTTTCGATTTTTGCTTTGGTGCCGTATCCTGCAAATTTTCATGATTCCACACTGTGCTCATTAAAGATTCATCTCACATCAGCTTCTGTTTGGCCCAGATCTCATTCAGAGGATCAGTGTGTCTTTTTTTCTTGACTTTATTTTTCAGTGCTTTTAAACACATTTCCATGTCAAGTTGTTATCATATTTCCTAATTTCATCCCACACAGTGAAATCTGGGGAGGGCCGATGACTAAGCTTTGTCATTCAGCCTATCCATCACTAAGTTAGTCCATCTGTTCATATTTCTTGACAAAACTTTGGAAAATGGTAAAAGGTGTTTCACAATCACCCTTTTCATGTACCATTTAAGATCTCAGATTATGGCAAATAGTACCCACTGCCTAAATATTAAACACTGCAGTTACTCAAAAGGCCACTAGATGGTTGCTGCAAAAGCAAATCTGCCCCCTTAGACTCCAGTGTTAAAGTGCCCAACTTCACAGCAGAAACAAACAAATTTACAGCCTGCTACAAAACAAGGTTTTGGCCTCTGTTACTAACTTTCCCCATAACAATGTCTGAGGGGTTGAATTTCTTTAGAATTGACAAACTCAAATTTTATTAAGGCTTAAAGTTACGCATCATCAGGGCAACGAGTAGCAGCTTTGAAAGGCAGGCACTGAGGCCAGTAGCTGCCTACTGGGCTCCACCTCAGCTTTTAAGAGTCACTAAATGAGAGTCACCAGTCTAAGAAGGTTTTGTGAATGCAGTTCTAGTATTTCAACACATTCCTTATAATATATGTCTGCGATGCAGCCACTTAGTCAAGTTTGCTAGCACTATAGCATATTATTCTTTGGAAACCCAACCATGATGAGCGGCTGGGCTTAGAAACAGCCAGGTACTGAAGCAATCAAGAACGTCTTTACATTATTTCTAGTGTTTGATATCTTAACATAAATGTAGATTATTGAACAGTTCATGATGCATAAACTGCAAATAAGCAACACACTTATCCAGCAAACCTCTCAGCTATGAGGGGAAAGCCCCCATGCAGTGCAGCCACACACACACCTGGGGGTGTGGTCAGTCAGCCAATGAATTTTGCCCCATTAGTGATGCTGCTGCTGGCTTTTCTTTGGCCTGCGGCGATGACACTGTGTGAACTGCAACTGATTGACAATTTTTTATCAGAGGTTTAATCATTTACAAACAGATCTATTTCCAGCATTACTAAACTACAACACTTCAACGAATGGAAAGTTAAAAATTCACAGGATACTATCTGCAAATACACGGGGCAAGCAGAAGCACTGCAGGGTTAAACACTGTGCACCATTTGCATCTATGAACTGCTTTTCCTTATTCTAACTTACAACAAACAGTTTCAACAATTTATATATTTATGACTGTCAAAAAGATCAAAAAACAACCATGGTCTGTCTGTCCTGGTGCTGTCTCACTTCCCCACTGTGAGGTCCTCAGTTTTAAGCCTGTTTATTTCTATTAAAGACCAATAAAAAAATTTTTAAAAAAAGAGTGATGAACATATAGCTTCATTAAAAAAAAAGAAAAGAATAGGAATTATTTAAAACACCTGATTATTGCAGATTTTAGTAAGCATAATTCAGGCAGGAGTAAATTGCCAGTGATTGGCACTATTTTCACCGGTGCATTAATACACATTTGGTGCCATAATGAGTATTTCCACTTGCAGAATGGTGTATGTGAGAGTGACTCAAAATAAACTGCGGTGTATGCTCATGGTAATGAACGAATATGTCACCCAGTGCAACAGTGAAGCTTACTGACGAGTTAGTGATAGATTCTGACAACAATAGAGCTCTTTAAGAACAGCAGAATGAGCTCTATCAGGAACAGCACTTCTGCTGGATCAGTGCTGATTTGTCTTTGGATGGGATTTGTTGACAGTGTGAAAAACATAGAAATTACTAGCCTTGTTTCCTAAAGCACAGGGAAGGGAAAAATAAAGGAAAACAGAGGCCCAACAATTTAGTAACAGCATTACTTACATTTAAAATATGCAGGAATAATTGCAATATATGCAGCTGTGTTCATGCTGGTGTGATTTATTATATCACCATAACTGTAGAAAAGGAGTTAATGGACTGTATTACATTTACTATTGTTTCTGTGGTCATAGTCCTCCTGCAGTTACTAGAATGCTTTGATAGAAACATACGCGTTATATAACTGTGCATGTCGTTCAACCTAAATGAACACATTTACATTTAAAGAGCCTTCCATTGGGGCAGAGGGCTAGTCATTTTCTGTGTGGAGTCATTGCTTTGCTGATGCAATGTCTGTTTGATGAGCAAACAACCCTTTTCCCTTTAGCACAACACCTCTCTCTGCTCAGTTTAACAGTAAATGTTCCCAACATGGCCGATTCCCGAAGGCATCGAGGATTCTCACGCCGCTGAGCATCAGGAGCAACCTTCCTTTTACCCATGAATAAAGCAACAGAAAACACACATCTGCACCATTGCAGCGCCTGTGCTCAGGAACCCAGAGTGACACTCAGCACTCCTAAAATGTCTTCCAGAAATCAGGTGTTAAATAGTACAAGTGCCGTGGTTTTTGGTTTATTATCTGTCACTTCATGTTTTTGTTTAGTAATCCTTGGTTCTTGCTCATTCCAATTTACACCTGATTTGTTGAAACATGTTCAAACATACATGGAAATACAGCTTATGGGGCAAAAACAGAGTTTGCACAATTCAAATGAGCTTGAAAGTCAATATTTGGTATAAACGCCTTTATTATTCAGCACAGCCTGAACTCTCTGAGGCAGCTTTCTTTCATTTCTTTAAGTAGTCTTCAGGAATAGTTCTCTGGGCTTCTTTAAGCTCTTCTTTGGATGTCGGCTGCCTTTTATTCTGTTCTCTGTCAAGATGATCCCACACTGCTTCAATAATGTTCAGGTCCGGGCTCGGGGAGGGCAATCCACAGATGGGATTGCACGGTGAATCAAAATCAGTTTGAACCAAACATTTCACATCAGGATTGATCATGCTGTAAAACTGAGCATTTTAACATGTGGCACTTCCACATTAGCTTCATTCCTCAGCTCCAGAGGTTGACGCTTAACTATTCAAAGCTGAAAAAATGTCACATGTTCTATTTACATAGGCACAGGTGTGACAACGGCAACTCCAAACAGCAAACATCTGCACCTGCTCTTTCAAAATCAACATCTGTCTCTCTGGGAAAGGGCCCTGAACAAACCACCGCTTGAGAGTAAGTCAACAACACTGTGGCAGCCTGAAGCCTTGAACAGCAGCTGCTCACTCGGAGGATGCAGGTCTTATTTCTCCATACATGCCATACAATGTTTTATCTCTTGTAAAAAATAAATCATAGAAAAAACAGTAATCATCCAGGTTTGATCCCCTGAATCTTTCTGGAGTGACGGCTTGCACTGGCATTCAACTCAAAGATGACTGCTTGAATGAGTGCTGCAACAGCTTGGATCTTTTTGGAATTGTCTTCCTTAGCACAGCGGAAGAACGTCACAATTTTTAGTCATTTGAAACATTTTGTTCTCTGTTCTCGTGCAGAAAAACAAGAGCTAAACTGTTAATGACGCACTCCCATATGTAAGCAGGACAGCTTATTAAAAGTCCTCATGTACCTGAAGAAAAACAGGGCAGTACAGGCTGAGGGGAATCCGGGTACATTACTGCTTCATAGCCATATTATTCTTGGAATAAGTAGACCACAGACTAATGATGATCATAATATAGGAGTCCAATCCTTCTGTGTTCTTAATTTGAACCATTTATCTCTCCCTTGCTCTGTACATCATTATCTTCCTTTACTCCTTCATTTCTCACCCTCTCTACATGTCTATCAATGCATCCGTCCGCCCATGTTGCGCCTTCTTTCCACTTCTTTTCCCATTTTTCCTCATTTTCTGTCCTCCCACACGATTCCTTTACGCTCATTTGCCCTCCCTTTCTCTGTTAAATCAACTACCGCTGAGGGGTGGATTTCTGCCTCACCAGCTTTCTCATCCAACCAAGAATCGGTTTGATATCCACCAACAAAGCTGCAGGTCCAGCTGTGCAGAAATATTTACATTGTCACTGACTTTTCATCTGACATGTTTCGACATTAAGATTTTTTATACTTGATCTCTTTGACACGACCGCAGAGCAGCTCCTGAATCCCGATAGATTAATAACATACATACACACTTAATCAATGCAGCTTTGTCAGTGACAGGACGCAGTTGCTTCGGTTGGAATTTACATTCGCAATAATCTAATTCAGCTCAGCTGAAAATATGAAGCATCTCAAAGGATATGATCATTGTCTGGATGTGAACATATCATCTGTGACAAGTTAAAAAGCCACCTGAAGACCCGAGAGAGAACGATGAGGCAAAAATGGGTCAGCGAGGTATGTTGGGGCTAAAAATATATTCTAAACTGAGGGAATATGTTTTATATGCAAACCTGTTAAGTCGTCATCGAACGACGCACTGAAGCACGCACCGTTCACGTCACATCGATCGGGGAATTTACATGCATTCTCTTGGTGTCAGAAGATGCATAAATATGCTTTTATGATTGGTCCTGATTTACAGAATGCAGATAAGAAAATGAATTAGATTACTGCAGCCTTTCAGAGAATATTCAGTCAATAAAAATAGATGTGTGATTTCCACATCTCCTCCTTGGTTGTGAAGTTTAACATATCAAACGTATCAAATTTAACTACTCTAATGTGAACTGTCACCTTAGAAGTAAATGTCAGCACTGAGAGCACATCGAGTGGGGAAATAAATATATAAACTTAAAAATATACAGAATTTACAGCTTCCCGCCAGCATTGCTTTCATGCATTATTGGCAGCAACAGTTATGTTTTATTTTACATGTTTTTAGTTTCTTATTAGCTCCACATGAAATGTACATCTGACTGACGTCAATGGTGTATCAAACGCCCCCTTTTATGTTAATAAAGAAAGCTGGAAGCCACTGTTGGCATACCCGTTGTTCCTGACTGGGGTTTTAAGCTTTGTTAAACAAGCTAACAGAAAGAAAGCTCCACAGAAAAAAATATCCAGGCTTCAGTTTTGAATGTTTGTTTTTTTTAAAATAGAATTTTAGGTGCAGAATGATTGATCAGGTTTCTGAAGCCTTCTCCTCTGTGTCCATTTACAAACCATGTATTAATCTCAGGTGTACTGTAAATGGGTTTCAGGGCTCCTTTAACAGAGTAAGAGATGCACACTCATCAGCCACTTCCTTAGCTGCACCTTGCTAATACCGTGTTGGGCCCTCTTTTACTTTCAGAATGGCCTTAATTCTTCATGGCATAGATTCAACAAGGTGCTGGAAACATCACACAGTTGCTTCACATACACAATGTCCCACCACATCCCAAAGGTGCTCAACTGGATTGAGATCCGGTGACTGTGGAAGCAGTTTGTGTGCAGTGAACTTACCGTCATGTTCAAGAAACCAGTTTGAGATTTGTGACATGGAGCGTTATCCTGCTGGAAGCAGCATTTGAAGATGGGTAGTCTCTACTCATAAAAGGATGACTATGGTCTGCAACAATATTCAGGTAGGCTGTGACATTTAAATAGTGCTCACTTGCTACCAAAGGGGCCATAGTGTGCAAAGAAAATATTTCCCCACACATTATACCGCCACCAGCAGCCTGAACCGTTGACACAAGTTGTCATGGCACCATGTTTTTATGTTGTTTATGTCAAGGTCTGACCATCAGAATGCTGCAGCAGAGATCAAGACTCATCAAACTAGGCAAAAGTTTTTCAAATCTTCTGTTGTCCAATTTTAGGGGGAAGCATCAGTTTCCTGTTCTTAGCTGACACGAGTGGCACCCTGGCTGCTCTTCTGCTGCTGGTTTGGCATGCTGTCCATTCAGACATGCTCTTCTGCATACCTTGGTTATAATGAGCGGTTAACTGAGTTACTCTGGCCAGTCTGGCCACTCTCCTCTGACCTCTGATATCAAAAAGCCATTTTCACCTAGGGAACTGCCGCTCGCTGTTCAAAGTCACCTTTCTCCCCCATTCTGATGCACTTTGAGCTTCAGCCTCAGCGTGATCTACCTGCCTAAATGCATTGAGTTGCTGCCATTTGACTTGGTTATTATATATTTGCATTCACAAGCAGTTCAACATTTGCACCTAATCTGGTGAGTTTAATTATCACTGAGAATCACTGAGATTGTACACCCCCGCTGTCCTCGGCTCCTCAAGTCTCCTATAATTTTTTTTGATACTGTTGCCAAGGTAGTAATGTGATTGGCTTAGTTTGCCTTTTTGTTATTGTGATTACTTAAAAAGTTGGACAAACCTGCTTCAGGCTTGGCTTAAAGTGATTAACTTTTGGACTTTTGGACTTTAATCTTGACCTTCCAAAGATCTTTGGAAGGACTTGTTTAACAAATTTGGTAAAGAGCAAAATTGGACGTTTCACATCCTATCTTCACAAACACATTATGTTGATGATTTCAACAAAATGTCAGACTAATCTGGATCTAGATAACCTTCTAGATATAAAGCATGAAGAGAAATATAATATGTGTAAGGAATTTTAGGCTCTGACACACTTCTGGTTTACAGATGTCATTCTGTATTATGTAAAGTAAAAACTCAGCCGTCTGTGCTCTATATTGCAAAATAATTCCCTCTTTTTAGATTAATGCTCATTCTCCTGCTAGCCCAGGATCAAAGCCAACCAATCACAGAGCAGGAAAGCTCTCTCTGTCATCTTTTTGTGCACAATTTCACTTCTTCAATAAAATAGAAAACACTAAAGGTGAGTAGAAAGCACTGTCCTCTTTTGAAGGAGTAAATAAAATTAAAATAAATTAGCTTCATCATCTCCAGTACTGGAGTCCTTCTGTCTGATTCCAACAAGAACAAAAATAATTCAGAATTTGTTATAATGTTTGACATTAGGAGTGAAAAACTTTTCACCTTGATCTCATAGATCTTCAGCTTCCTCTTGATACTAGTGTTCTCCCGCTCCAGGCAGGCCAGTCTCGTCTTGATGTCCTGATAGGCGGTGATAAGGGCGAAGTGGGAGGTTGAGTAGACTTCATCGTGGGGGAGTGGCGAAGACCGCCATGCGACACTTCCACAGCCATCCTCTTTCAGTCCTCCTGCGTCGCCGCCTCCACCGAGCAGCCCCAGCTCCCCACCGCCACCGAACAGAGATTGCATCACTCAGAGCCTTAAGCTGAGGGCACACACAGACAGACATTTGCTTATTAATTATGAAATCACCAGATTGTTTCCATTCAATCAAATGTACCCTCCCAAAAATAACATTTAAATAATAATAATTTTTAAAAAAAGAACATTTCATAACTCTGACTGGGGTCAAGTCTCTGTGCTACTGCAGCAATCCAAAAAACATCAAGCAGTCAGCAACTCGCAACAAACAAAAAAGAACAAAGCCGTTTTCTACCGAGAGCAGTCGGACTGCTGGCACACACAATGTAAAATATTCAAAAGCACAGCGGGTACCGAGAGACACGGGAGGATGACTGAGGAGCACGGGAAATTTAGAGATGGCTTACTGTGTCTTATCGCTTCAGATGTTCTGTAGGTGCAATTATCCAGTTAGCCACAATATCATACTGGGAGTGTTTATGAATACACTACAAAAAAAAAATAAAAAAATACACACAAAGCTACCTGATTATTCACTGCACACATTTTATCATTCAGAAGTTTCATTCAGACAGAAGTGAAGCAAACTTAAGAAGCAGCATGACCGCATATCAGGTCAGTGCAGTGGAAACAAAGAGATGCAAATTTGCTCTGGATAACAAGATGAGAGACGCAGAGATATTAACATGTTTCAGCTCGAATCACTAATTTGTCTTTAACCCGAGCCTTTAGGACTGAAGGTGCAAAACCAAAGAAAAGGAGAAATAAAATGAAGAAATAGAAACCATAGAAGGTTTTTAGATCAGTCAGCACACGCAGAGATTATGAGCTCAGATTATTTTTTACTGTCAAATTGAACATGTTTGAAAATAAAAGTAGCTTGCTAAAATATGATTGGACTGTATGGTGTTGCCAACAGATAAAGACTTCAAAACAATCTGGAGCACTGGTTCCCAAATATTTTTAAACTGCTGAACCCGTCCATATTCAGTTTTTTTTAAAGGCACTTAGCTTTTAGTGTTCACCCAGACTTGGGGTCTCCAGAGAGCTGAGATGTATCAGTGTTTCTTTGAGCCGGTTTAAAGTGAAAAATCTTTCCATCACTTCCATTTAAAAATAACAGCTTACTTACTTTCCCTCCACTGTTGTGTGCCGGCTTTGTTATTGCCTGCAGGATGACTATACAGTGTTTTAATATGACTTCAATATTGTTTTTAATATTGTGATTTTGATCTTCATTGCTTATATCTTCCATTTGAATGTTCTGAACAATATAATGTAAAGCTATAAAGTAAACGCTGACTTTTTCTTGTCTTTTGTTTTATATATCATACTCAATGCCCAAATGTTCATCTTTGGATAAAATGGTGCACTCCACTTTTTACCTAGGGGGAGGGGTGGGACACATCCATCATCACATCCTACTCAACAGCATTGTCGGAGAAGTTAATGCTGCCGCTCTCCCTGTACGGAACAACACGTCAACACTTTAATTTATGAAGGACGTTTCTGTGAGAGCCATTTAGTTTGCTGTGGGTCTGAAGGTTAAGCAGCAGTCAGCTAGGGCCAGAAATTTGCAATGCATTACTTATGTGGCTGTTCTGTAACAAAGCAAACAAAGCACCTGTGGTGATAAAATGTTTTCAGATGAGAGCCTGGTGTTTTCAGCTTGATCAGCCTCCCTAGTTCTTTGTATCTCCTGAGTTATATATATACATACATACACACACACACACACACACACACACACACACATATATATATATATATATATATATATATATATATATATACACACACACACACAACTGTGATTTATAGCAATATATCAATGTGCATGTAATCTTATGAACCCCTCAGCCTTCATTACCTCCGTCTTTTGCGTGCAATTTTTGGTGAGAAGTCCCTTACGGGTGCATGAGTAACCAGTGCGTGCACTGTAGCTGATATGTTAATCAGAGTCAGATTTGCATATGACTTGGGTTTGTGCTCTTGTTCCATTTCACAGTACTTAAAAAAACATGAGCTCTGACAGCCTACACTCCTTGAGTGGCATGATGAATGAGCTGAGCAGTTAGCTGACCATGCTGCATCACAGCCAACCAGCCTTGGCCTCCCTCCCCTGCCCCAAAGACTCCGGGCCAGGCTGTCAAAAGTGATAAATGCCTCCTGTGATGTCACTATCCTCTTTTAATTCCGCTACAAAGGGGGACAAGTGTGCAAAAGTCATACTAGACGTAGCAACAGCGGTTTGATTTACGGGTACTGGAGGAGTTACACAACAACTAGTTGAGTTGATGTATACTGGAATGGATGCCTTCCTGACTCCCAGCATTGCCTTGTGAGTCAGCGATTGCCCACTGAGCTATTTTCATCTGCTCCCTTCCTCCACGGTGCTATTTTCCTTGTGTTTCAAGAGAGAGGGGAATAAAGCCTCAGCCAATCTACGGCTCTTTTCCTCGCTGGTCTAACGGGATGATCCAAAAGCACTCCCACGAGCACAGGCGTGCGCACACATACACACAGAAAAATCCACTGAGTTACATGCACGCATGGACAAAAATGCCTGTTTGATCAAACAGACGACACATACGCAGACTGACTGTGCCCATCACCTGCCAGCTGCCTGGAGACTAGTGTTTACACTGGGAAGATATTAAAGCCCTCTGATGTGTACTGTGTTGACATCATGCTGTCAAGTCTGGTGCAGTTTACTCTGGCAAACACTGCATCACTCTAATATCATATCTTTACACATGGTGTCTTGTATAGCAGGAGGAAAGATAAACAGTTTATGTTAAAATAAATGTAGCAGAGGGAAAATACCATGAATATGGAAATATGTGAGAGATGAGATGATGAATGAGCCAGCGCTGGTTTCTTTTAACCATGAGAGAAATATTTTTTACAACTGCAAATGTGCAATAATTAATATTGTTGTTTTAGCAACAGAAATTCAAATGAAATAATTTGTAATGTGACAGTATTTCTCATGCCACCCAACTCTACAGCCACATATAGCTTAGTTTGTATAACTGCTTTGGTTTGGTCTGAACCGTCATGAGCCTTTTTTCTTTCAAACAGCAAACAGACGGCAGTGTTGACTCGCTGGTGAAAGTTTTGGACCACGTTTCATCTAAAGAGACAGATATTTTTCTAAGGAGTTGTACAGAAGGAAACAGATCTGCATATAGAGCGAATATATGTGCATCAAGTAGACTTAGACACAACATCAGGTGAGCACTAAGTAGGTTGTGTTGTTTAGCCTGTGCCACTGGTGTCCCAGATATATGTGCTGCCGCATATGGATGCTTGTTCAGAACCCCTTTGGAATCAATTAAATGCACTTGATACCCTATGAAAACTTGATTCTGCCACTAAAAAAAAAATCCATAACTTGAAATTTTGAGAAAATAACTGTCAAGTTACTTTCTCGAATTTTTGATTTCAAGTTAATAACTCGAAATTTCGAGTTAGCTTTGCCAATCAGGAAGCTCTGTGAAGAAACATAATTTCCTTGTTACCTGGAAGCAGGAGCTGAAGGCGTCAACTTTTCAATTTTGTAATCACATTTAAGCAGAAATCTAGCCCCACCCATCAAACTAAAGACATGTTTTGGAAAGGTGTTCCAAATTGTGTCTCTCTCTTTGAGTAAGTTTGTTAACCACTTCACTTTAAAGGAATTATTTAACATTTTAAAATTCAAAACTTCCAGACCACCATATTTTTGATAGATTTTTAATAATGGCTTTTATTTCTCCATATGAAATCAAATAACATTTTCTCTATCTTTGTAGATATCTCTTTGGGCATTTCTAATAATAAAGAAACATAAATGGATCTGGAGATTCCTTCAGCCTTCAACAATAACACTCTACCATCCATTTTTTTGATTATTTGTTCAATCACAGGAACAAAATTGGAAGAGTAATGCAATTTTTAATGTTTTTTTTTTTACAATGATCACTCTCAAATATGTAAGATTATTTTTAACAGGTATACCATTGATTTCTGACAGACTATAATCTTTGAGAGGGACAAGACAGATTTATTCAGATTCATTTTCAGCCCTGAAACTGAGGAAAAATCCTGGATACAAGCAGCTGCCTTACTCACATCATGTCAGTTAGAGATGAAAATTGCACTGTCATCAGTCAGTTGTGATAATTTGAATTCTCTTTCTAAGGCTGGGAGACCCTGAAATTGACCTTTTTCAATATGCACTGCCATAATTTCTGTGACAAGAAGAAACAGGAATGGGCTTAAAGGACAACCTGGATTCTTGAACTTCTCTAAAATTAATTCCTTGTTCACAAAGCGAATTATACTATTAAAATCCGCTTTCTGTCCCCTAAGAACCCTGTCCATGTCATCTTCATTTTCCAAGTCAGCCATGGAGCTAGCTAACTGATACTGTCGCTAATTGATTTTCTGCTTCCAGGTAACAAGGAAATGACCTCTTTCATGAAGCTTCGTGAATCGCAGAGCTAACTCGAAATTTGAACTTTTCGCTATCCATAACTTGAAATTTTGAAAAATTAAGTCAAAATTTTGAGTTAATAAGTCAAAATTTTGAGTTATGGCCAACAATTTTGTGATCTACTCCACAGCCTACTCATGTGTTATGAGGTTCTGTTGGTGCCAAAATTATGTTCACATGCACACTGAACATGCAAGAAAATATTTTCCTGTTTTTTGTACTTCAGTTGTGACAAAACTTTTGATCGTCCTTGTCCTGTGCTCACCTGACAAAACTACATCTGTAGAAACAAAGCTTTCTTTGTCCTACTGGATTTGGCACAATTGTTTGGCATACTGTTCTGATGTGTCCCCTGAATGTGTTGTTGACAGGTGGACATAGCTTCTGGGTCTGAAAAGTGAAACCAGCACAGACGAGCCTTAAAATTTTTTTTTTTAAATAGTCGCCAGGATAGCTATGGTTGTAAAAAGACTTGCAGTCCTACAGAAGTCTATGGGAAAACATCTCTTTGCGCCGACCACTGCAAACACGTTTTAAGGACTTATTCATGAATTTCATGTTATATTTAATAAACGATTAATTTTTAGTAATTCTGTGTTTCAGAAAGTTGGATTATCTAGTTCTATGACTGCCAAATGAGCGTGTTGTCAGTCAAAACGGACTTCACAAACCAGTGGCTGACATCACGGTATCTATGTTTGTGTTTTATATTGCCTATAGTTTAAATAGATCTGTTAAAATGTTACATTAATTCTTGCTGTGCCTATGAACATAATGAAATTCCAAGTCATTTTTATTTACAGTGTTTGGTGGCATTCATTTCGGTTCCAGTGGCAAGAAGAATACCACAGACCAGCAACAAGTCTAATTGTTAGCTCCCAGCATCATTCGCATCAAGGTACCGTCTCCAAAGGGCACCTTGAGTGTGTTTCTTATTTCTTTCTTATTTCACCAGCGGCTTCTGACAAAAATGCTGTACCGGTAGGATCCTCTACTGCCCCCAAGTGACCCAAAAACATTAATGCAGTTTTAATTAGAACCACAAAACTGTCCATGTTTGCTTTGGAAGGTTGAACGAGTTTTTCTTCTCTCATTTAAATATGAGGTCTTGGATAAGATCCAAAGGTAGGATGCTGATTCTATCCAAGCTTGTTCAGCTGTTGTGGCTGCTAAACTCTCCATTAGTGCAGCTCAGTTAATTGTGCTCCATTTTCACACTTGGTCTTAAAACGCAGTTTGAATGGCAAGATGGTGAAATATTATAAAAGCACAAATGACAACAAAACCATACAGTATGTTACACAAACTAAACTTTCACCATGTTGTATACAGTGGACTTATTTACATTAAAAATATATGATTTGCCTACATATAGGCTTTAACAAAGAATCATCTGTAAGACAAAAATGATTTTAAATCCCCAAGTGGATATTTATATTCAGCAACACATAAATCATGCCATAAATTCTAAAAAATGTATATATATGCTGGCCATGGATATCTGAATAATTTGTATAGAAAATAATTTTTTCTCAGTTGCACAGACGCCGATGATCAGTTTGTTTCCTGATAGGAAAAGGACAAAGATTGGAACATCTGTGTTTTGTGCTCCCCTCATTTATCACAGTGATGCATGCATTCGTCACATATACACTCTCATAGCTCCTCTCCCCAAAATATCCCTCTGATAGCTTCATGCAGCCCCCTCCTTTCCAGTCTTCTATCCACTCTCTTCTCTCTCTCGGACTGCCAGGTTCATTTGCTGAGGTTCTCAAAGCCCCACTGGACTCCAGGCATGAAGTCAGATGCTTCTCCTCCAACCAGGTGCCTGCTTCATTACAGTGATTACCACATGAAATCATACATTACCCGGAAGCCACATGGCAGACACTGTTCCACAGTGACTACCCCCCCCCTTCCCGCCTTTCCTTTTCCTCTTCCCCCCTTGTCCCCCTTTCTCTCTCTCCAGAGATTAAATCGCCACTCCCATCCCTCTATGTCACAGTACTAAAAAGGCCACAGACTGCTGCCATCTTCAGCGGACATGGAAAGTCTAAAGCCGGGAACTGTGTGAGTAACTAAACAGCTAATGTGTTCATTACATGTAGGTCACATGTTTCAATGAGCTCACATTTTAAATTTTTTTTTGATTATTTTTCGCAAAACCCAAAACAATAGTTTAGTTCTGACCTGCTGATATTTTCTTCCAGCATGACTCACGTGTGAAATTGAATGCTGTCACATTCATGCAGAGGCTTCTGCAGCACACAATACGATTCAAATACATCTCATGATCAGCCAGTCAGTTAAAGGTATTAAAAATAATGAAACGTGGTATTTGATATTTGATATTGTATATATATATATATATATATATATATATATATATATATATATATATATATATATATATATATATATATATATATATATATATATAATCAATTCAATTCAATTTTTATTTATATCAGCGCACAAATCACAACAAACCAGTCGACCTCAAGGCGCTTTGTATTGTGGGTAAAGACCCTACAATAACACAGAGAAAACCCAACAGTCAAAACGACCCCCTATGAGCAAGCACTTGGCGACGGTGGGAAGGAAAAACTCCCTTTTAACAGGAAGAAACCTCCAGCAGAACAAGGCTCAGGGAGGGGCAGTCATCTGCTGCGACCGGTTGGGGCTGAGTGGAGAGAGACAGGACAAAAGACATGCTGTGGAAGAGAGACAGAGATTAATAATAATGATTAAGTACAGAGTGAAGTATAAACAAGTAAATAAAGGTGAATGAGAAGAAACAGTGCATTATGGGACCCCCCTCAGCAGCCTAGGCCTATAGCAGCATAACTAAGGGGTGGTTCAGGGTCGTCTGATCCAGCCCTAACTATAAGCTTGATCATAAAGGAAAGTTTTAAGCCTAATTTTGAAAATAGAGAGGCTGTCTGTCTCCCGAATCCAAGCTGGGAGCTGGTTCCACAGAAGAGGGGCCTGAAAGCTGAAGGCTCTGCCTCCCATTCTACTTTTAAGTATCCTAGGAACCACAAGTAAGCCAGCAGTCTGAGAACGAAGTGCTCTATTGGGGTGATACGGTACTATGAGGTCTTTGAGATAAGATGGGGCCTGATTATTCAAGACCTTGTATGTTAGGAGAAGGATTTTAAATTCTATTCTGGATTTAACAGGGAGCCAATGAAGAGAAAAAGCCAATATGGGGAGAAATAGTGCTCTCTGCTTTCTAGTCCCTGTCAGTACTCTAGCTGCAGCATTTTGGATCTAGCTGAAGGCTTTTCAGGGAGTTTTTAGGACAGCCTGATAATAATGAATTACAGTAGTCCAGCCTAGAAGTAATAAAAGCATGGATTAACTTTTCAGCGTCAATCTGAGAAAGGATGTTTCTAATTTTATAAATATTGCGCAGATGTAAAAAAGCCGTCCTACATATCTGTTTAATATGTGCATTGAAGGACATATCCTGGTCAAAAATGACTCCAAGATTTCTCACAGTGTTACTGGAGGCCAAAGTAATGCCATCCAGAGTAAGTATCTGGTTCGAGCACCGTGCTTCTAAGATTTGTGGGGCCGAGTACAAGAACTTCAGTTTTATCTGAATTTAGTAGCAGGAAATTAGAGGTCATCCAGGCCTTTATGTCTTTAAGACATTCCTGCAGTTTAACTAACTGATGTGTGTCATCTGGCTTCATGGATAGATAAAGCTGAGTATCATCTGCATAACAATGGAAATTGATGCAATGCTTTCTAATAATACTGCCTAAGGGAAGCATGTACAATGTAAATAAAATTGGACCTAGCACAGAACCCTGTGGGACTCCATAATTAACCTTAGTGTGTGAAGACGACTCCCCATTTACATGAACAAATTGGAGTCTATTTGATAAATATGATTCAAACCACTGCAGTGCAGTACCTTTAATACCTATGGCATGCTCTAATCTCTGTAATAAAATGTTATGATCAACAGTATCAAAAGCTGCACTGAGGTCCAACAGGACAAGCACAGAGACGAGTCCACTGTCAGAGGCTGTAAGAAGATCGTTTGTAACCTTCACTAATGCTGTTTCTGTACTGTGATGAATTCTGAAACCTGACTGAAACTCTTCAAATAAACCGTTCCTCTGCAGATGATCAGTTAGCTGTTTTACAACTACTCTTTCAAGGATTTTGGAGAGAAAAGGAAGGTTGGAGATTGGCCTATAATTAGCTAAGACAGCTGGGTCAAGTGATGGCTTTTTAAGTAGCGGTTTAATTACTGCCACCTTGAAGGCCTGTGGTACATAGCCACCTAATAAAGACAGATTGATCATATTTAAGATTGAGGCATCAATAATTGGAAAGACTTCTTTGAACAGTCTAGTAGGAATGGGATCTAATAAACATGTTGATGGTTTGGAGGAAGTAACTATTGAAGTTAACTCCAAAAGATCAACTGGAGCCAAAGAGTCTAAACAAATACCAGCAGTGCTGAAAGCAGCCGAACATGAAGATAAACCTTGGAGATGGTTTTGAATAATTTTTCCTCTAATGTCTAAAATTTTATTTGTAAAGAAATTCATGAAGTCATTACAAGTTAAAGTGAAAGGAATACTCGGCTCTACAGAGCTCTGACTCTTTGTCAGCCTGGCTACAGTGCTAAAAGAAACCTGGGGTTGTTCTTATTTTCTTCAATTAATGATGAATAGTAAGATGTCCTAGCTTTACGGAGGGCTCTTTTATAGAGCAACAAACTCTTTTTCCAGGCTAAATGAGTATCTTCTACTTTAGTGAGACGCCATTCCCTCTCCAGCTTACGGGTTATCTGCTTTAAGCTGCGCGTTTGTGAATTATACCACGGAGTCAGGCACTTCTGATTTGAGGCTTTCCTTTTCAGAGGAGCCACAGTATCCAAAGTCGTACGCAATGAGGATGTAAAACTATCGATGAGATAATCTACCTCAGTGGGAGCAGAGTTTAGGTAGCTGCTCTGCACTGTGTTGGCACATGGCACTGAAGAGCATAATAATGAAGGAATTAGATCCTTAAACTTAGTTACAGCACTTTCAGAAAGACTTCTACTGTAATAAAACTTATTCCCCACTGCTGTGTAATCCATTAAAGTAAATGTAAATGTTACTAAGAAATGATCAGACAGGAGGGGGCTTTCAGGGAATACTGTTAGGTCTTCAGTTTCTATGCCATATGTCAGGACAAGATCCAGAGTATGATTAAAGTGGTGGGTGGGCTCCTTTACATTTTGACAGAAGCCAATTGAATCTAATAATAGATTAAATGCAGTGTTGAGGCTGTCATTTTCAGCATCTACATGGATGTTAAAATCACCCACTATAATGATTTTATCTGAACTGAGCACTAAATCAGATAAAAAGTCTGAGAAATCAGACAGAAACTCTGAGTAAGGACCAGGTGGACGATAGAATAATAACAAATAAAACAGGTTTTTGAATTTCCCAATTAGGGTGGGCAAGACCAAGAGTCAGGCTTTCAAAAGAATTAAAACTCTGTCTGGGTCTTAGATTAATCACTAAGCTGGAATTGAAGATTGCAGCTACGCCACCTCCTCGACCTGTGCTTCGAGCATTCTGACAGT